>JAWDGP010005603.1:200000-365000 GCA_033675545.1 Elysia crispata
AGAACATTTTCATGCTTCGGTAGAAGTATCAAATTGTTTTGTTCTTCTTTTTAAACAAATAATAGACTTACCTCTTAAGGTACAGTTTTGGTGTACTGGGCTTCTGAAATTGTTGGTCAAGCGATAAACCCAAAGTTATTTGCGATAAAGGGCAAGCAAACTATTCTTTCTATTTCTTGCATCACCAAGCAATTTATAAATAATTATAAGTATCGAACGAAGTGCGCCTATAATCAATGTGACCGTAAAAACTGGTTGGATTGTTTTTAAGTCTTAAGAAACTAAAATATGCTTTAACGTTTGTCTGCTGGGAGCTCGAGTAAAATTTCTTAACTTGAGCATTTTTTAAAAGAACGAGATATAGAAAAATCCCTACCGTCATTTATTTCTCAACTGGTTTAGAAAAGAGTGGAATCAGACTGGTATAGAGATTACTTTTGAGTTATCGACAGGTAGACAGAGAATAAAGAAAAGGGACAGGGAAGGAGAGAGAGAGAGAGAGAGAGAGAGAGAGAGAGAGAGAGAGAGAGAGAGAGAGAGAGAGAGAGAGAGAGAGAGAGAGAGAGAGAGAGAGAGAGAGAGAGAGAGAGAGGAGACAGACAGACGGTTAGATGGTGAGGGTGAGGGGGTGAGAGTGTCTCCAGTGTGTAGAATGTTTAACATTTTTTCAGGTTTATGTAAGAGTCCGAATTTTTTACCAGCAAACGTCGGCAGAACCATATTTAAGTCGGTAACAAATTATTAAATTGAAAAGAAAATGACAACTCGTAGGCTGCTGCATTCGACAGCATTTTCTGTTTTCACATTTACTTTAAAACTAAAATCAAGTAATAAATTTTCTTATTATAAGCTTCATTTTTTTTATTATAAGTTTAATTAATGAGACATATATGTCATTCTTCTGTTGGTTTTTTCATGCCCACCGTAAGCATTGACCAGTACTGTATCTAGCAGTGATGCTTTTAAAATGATATGCATGTTCTATCTGCATTCCAAGAGAGACAGTGGGACGATTATCACCTGCCATCCTGTCACCTCCCCCCCCCCCCCCCCTCCCCCTGATTGCATGGTTGAAGCAGTGCTCTAACAGACTGACAAATTACAGGTTTCCATTTCTGCTGCCAGCAAGCTGCTTATTTAATCAAAATTAATGACATTATTGTTTGGCAAGGTAAATAACTTATTGTTTTTTCTAACTCGCCAATTATTTTTCTAATTCGTCTAAGCGCATCTGCAGTTAGCGAGCAATATGGGTTGTAAACTGATTTATGAGATCCTGACTATATGAGATGAAAAGTGAGAACAAAATTAATTTTCCAAATGAATGAAGAGAGAAAGAGAGATAATGAAAAGAAAAACAAATCCGCTTTCGAAAACTAATGAACATTCATGAATATTTTATTTTTGTTTTTATTGTAGGTGATATTCTATTTAAGAGATGATGGTGAAACTAGCAGGCTTCCGCTGTCTTTGTTGTTGTTGTTGTTGTTGTTGTTGTTGTTGTTGTTGTTGTTGTTGTTGTTGTTGTTGTTGTTGTTGTTGTTGTTGTTGCTGTGACATCTTGACCATTGTTCTTATACCATTAATATCATTATTATCATCATCATCATCATCATCAAATATTATTATTATTATTATTATTATTATTATTATTATTATTATTATTATTATTATTATTATTATTATTATTATTATTATTATTATTATTATTATTATTATTATTATATTATTATTATTATTACTGTTATCATTATTTAAATTATGAACATCATCATCATCATAATCTCAAAATAAGGCTTTATCTTTCAAAATAGTAATCCTTAACCCTATCTCCAAGCAAGATTTTTGTATTTCAGATAATCCTTAACTCTATCCTTAAGCAAGACTTTTGTCTTTCAGATAGTCCTTATATCTATCCTTAAACAAGACTTTTGTCTTTCAGCTAATCCTTAACTCTATCCTTAAGCAAGATTTTTGTCTTTCAGATAATCCTTACCCTATCATCAAACAAGACTTTCTCTTTCTCTCCTTCAGATAATCCTCAACTCGATGCACAAATACCAGCCGCGGCTGCGAGTTCTGTACCGGCCAGGTAAAGGGGAGCAAACCGAGGGGGTGTGTCTCTACAGGACTTTCATCTTCCCGGAGACAAAGTTCATGGCGGTCACAGCCTACCAGAACCAAAGTGTTAGTCCATGCAAGATAGTTTGCGAGAGGTCTTGGCCACTACGCACTAATCTTAGAAGTCGCTGGGCTATTAGACCCGAAATTCTAGATGATGGAAAGGAAGGGAAGATTGACAGAAGCGTAATATGCAAGAGCAGTACTGATAGAGAGGTTATCGTCAAATGGGAGGAGATAAATCTAAATAGTGATTTCAACACTGCCATACATGTATCTGGGTTTGAGATTATCGCAAGCAACTTTCTAATATCTTATTAAAGCTATGAAAAATGTAGCTGTTTCTTAACAAGATGGGTAAAAATAGAAAGAAGGTTAGAAAAGATAGTGTGAGCGAGAGAGACAAATAGACAGGCCGAAGCATTGAGAAACAGAAAGAAATCGTGGTTTTCTATTGCTTTTCATCTCTATATCCCATGTATTGCATATCTGACACCAAGTTTTTTTATTGTATTTTCAATGTTTCCTGTCCCTAAATCTCTCTGATGGTTTAATCTGATAATGGCACTATAGGGCGTTGCTAATCAGAGAATTCAAGTGATTCGTTGCCATTTGATCATTCCCCTACTGATATCTAAAATAATAATGGATGAAAACTTTGTCTTTTCATCTTGTTTTATCTTAATGTTTTGAAAATAAATCAATCAATCAATAAAAAGGTAAATGACATCTTCTCACAAAAAACCCCAACAGATCACTCGTCTCAAGATTGATAGCAACCCATTTGCTAAAGGTTTCAGGGACTGCGACCAGAATGACTGGTGAGTGGGAAGTTCTATTCTCTGTTATCATTCCACTGACCCCAAAAAAACTCTGCTAAAATTCATTTTTAAATCATCATCAAAATCATCGCGAAAATAGAACAGTTTTCAAGCTATGTCAATACATTCAAATAATTTTGCTTTTAGAATATTTTTTTTTGTTCTTTCTTTATTCTTCCTCTCTAAAAGATAGTTAGTCCGGAGTTTCGATCAGTTTAAGCAACAGCCATATCAATAGTTATTTTCTCTTTGTTTTGCTCAAAGTACTTACGCTTTAGAATGTTAAGATTGGTGATTTTTTTTTTTTTGTAATGAGACGATTCTACTATTTTTTTTTCGGTTTGGAATGGATATGGTATAATATATTAACTAATTTTTTTTTTTAAGTATCTGTCCATTTAAATCCTCTTTAAAATCTAACATGCCAGAAATTGTTCATTGTCAGGTTCCATAATACCAAATACGTTGGAGGAAAAAAAAAAAAAAAGGGGGGGGGGGGGGTTGTTCATGTGTTTGTTTATGTGGTTTTTTTTTTAATCTTCATAAGTTTTCAGCTTGAATCTAATACGGCAAACTTATTCGTCTTTAGTTCTTTCATTGATCTGCAATTTGCTTGCCTTAATCATTGGTCAATATTACATTTTCTTAAGAAAAGTTCTGCTTTGTCAGTCTTTTTTGTCTTTTATTTTTTTTCGAAGGTAGGTTTTGATTCAAATAATCTTTTATTATTTTGTTTTGTTTATTTATTTATATATCTATTTATTTTTTTAAATTTTTATTTTTTTTTTTAGGCCTGGGTGGGGGTCATTATTCTAATAGGACCTTGCGAACCATTTTATTTATTAGGCATTTTAACATTATGCATTTCTTTCCTTTTTATCCTTTTGTTTTGTTTACATAAACATAAAATTTATATATATATATATATATATATATATATATATATATATATATATATATGCTTTTTACATATTTGAGATTCTTCTCTTAATGTTTATTTCTACTATAAATTATCATGTTTTCCTCTTCATAACCAGATAAAAGCCATTGGAAATTTTTTTTGAGTCAATGATAACATAATTCTGTCCATTACGTAAGGAATTCCATACCTCTGGTGATTATTTTAGACTCACTGTGACGCCCTTTGTAACTTTCACTGCTATTTCTGGATTTCCTCAGTCTGGGAATGTCCGATTTCTTGCCAATCAACTCGGCCTGCCCGCCTAGACCCCGCCCCCAGCCCCGCCCTCCGCACAGCAACGCAAACTTCCAGCTGGGCTTGCTCGCCGGCTCGCCAAGGCGGAAAGAGAGTGAGTACCATAATTATCTCATATCTGAATGATAGGGATAGACAGAGGTATGTGATTCGTTCTCAAGAGTAAAGTTACATCGGTGACAGCCTTTCAACATGTTTTTTTTTTTTTTTGAATTTTACCTATGCATTTGATAAGGTACTCTCTTTCTCTCTCTCTCTCTCTCTCTCTCTCTCTCTCTCTCTCTCTCTCTCTCTCTCTCTCTCTCTCTCTCTCTCTCTCTCTCTCTCTCTCTCTCTCTCTCTCTCTCTCTCTCTCTCAGACAGACAGACAGACAGAGACAGAGACACAGAGAGAGAGTCTCTGTGTCTCTGTCTCTGTCTGTCTGTCTGTCTGTCTGTCTGTCTCTCTCTCTCTCTCTCTCTCTCTCTCTCTCTCTCTCTCTCTCTCTCTCTCTCTCTCTCCCCCTCGCTCCGTATATCGCTTTTGGCAATGAATTGGTCTCTGTGTTTATTGCACGAAGAAGATATTTATTTTCTTTACCGTAGGTTCAATGAGTGGTTTATTCCGCAGTGTCTTTTAGAAATTAGAAAATAATATCGCGTCGCGTTCTCACCATTTTGCTCTTTATGTCAAAGCATCGTCTTGGTTTAACAGTAGCATAACTATTATTATAGTTCTTGCTAAAGACATGGTTGCAATGCTGAAGGGTCAGGAAGGGCGACTGGGTGTGTGGAGTTAAATCATAATTGTCGCATACTATATCCTCAATACTACATAGCGTAAACTTCTAGGTAGTGACCTAATTTTTTAGGTCTTAACTTCTATGTCCTGGGATTTTTAATTTTTTTGAAAAGGCCTCCAAATAATCTGTTTTTTTCTTTTACCATGGGCGTTAACTCTAAACAGCTATGAGCGATTTGTGTCTGGACACCCCCGCACCCCCACCCCCAGTGCCTAAATTGCTTCTCAATGGCGGAGTTTTTCCTACGTCAAACATTCCAAATTTTGTCATTTTTCTTACATGTTACTCTTGAGATCAATTAAAGAATAATCCGATGCTCCCACTTCCTAGACTGCTTTAATTACAGTAGTTACTAGGAGCAGTTTTCAGTACTTTTTTTTATTCTCGAAAATTGTGTTTCTGACGGTCTTTTATTTTATTTTAAAGGTCCATCTGCTGAAGAAATCCAAAACGGTCTGACGTCAATGACCTCATCGTTGACGCCTATGACTCCACCTTTGACCCCCATGGCATCGATGTCGAGCATGCCTATGCTTCCCTCCCCTCTACAGGCGAGTCGACCCGGCCAGCTCTACACCGACTGCTACCCCTACCCAGCCTACAGTGAGGCCTACATGAACTCGTCCAAAAGCCGACCTTCACCTTACGCATATCCAATGGATTACCCAGCATCTTACTCTCCTCGCGTCAAGGGTCTCTACTCTCCTCAGAGGACAAATTCCTACGCCTACGGTTATGAATCACGATGACGTTTGGAGTCTACCGATTAAATAATGACCGTGTATATATGAACGAGAGATTTAATCAACAGTAATATCTTTTCAAATTCAGCTTCAGGTGTTTGACATTAAAAGTTGACTTTGAAAGCTTCATCAGATCCGCATGGATTTTTTTTTTTACTGACCAGATTCCAGAGAGAAGCATGCCTAGTACATGTATTGTACAAAAAAAAATTTTTTTTTCATTTCCTATTGCCTGCAGTCTGAGATCCCTATTTTGGCCAGTAAACGACAGCTGCCCTCCACGAAGTGATTTGCGTGATCTGGGTTTCCAATAACAAGTCCAAGTATCTGAGTTTATTCCCCTTGTATTATTGCACCATCTATGATTGATTAAAGACTGTAATTTATCTGTTCCCGTAAATGATAATTTCTCTTCTTCACCTCTTCAGAAGTACTTTTTCTTTTTCTTTTGAAATTATTATTACTTTCTTTTTTACCTGTGCGTTTGCTTTACAAAATGTCCTTGCAGGTAAAACTATTAATAGTTTCATGAAAAAACTATAATGCTGATAGAATCAGTCAACAGTTTTATGTGTGCTAAAACGGACAAGCAAATGAAATTTTAATTAAAATTGCACTTTTTCAGAACCCGGAAATATCATTTTAAAAAGAAAGCAACCAAGTGTATCTTTACCATACCTAATGATGATCACGTTTTTGGATTGAAATCTCACTTGATATCGTTTGTGAATAAGATATGAACTTGAATATACATGTAATTATGTAAGTATTGGTACTCGATATGAACTTCAATATATATCGAATGCCATGATTACATTTTCTCACCCTCTCCTGATACTTTGTAAAAAGAACTCTGTCCCTCAAATTGTTGATTTTTTAAAAAATTATTCTGACATGGTGGTTATCACTTTATATGAATCCAAGTTTTTATAGATTTTTTCCGCAATCTTGAGGTTTCCTTCTTTCAGGCTTACAATCGTTGCTTTTTGACCGTGCGCTTTTCAAGTGCCCTTAAAACTGTTACCTTTAAAGATGGTCACCTATTCATCGGAAATGTCTTTCTCTCCCAGTTGTTTATTTACTCCAATCCAAGGTAAAACCAAATAGTAATGACTGAATGTTATTTCTTTTCACTTGATATCTTTTTTCATCCAAGTGTGCATGTTTTATTGCGATATAAGTCGAAAGCCAACAAAATCTTGTTGACCATTTTGACAATGTGAAGCGTTTCTTGTATATTCTTATATTACCTATTTGCTCATATCCATGACTGCCCTAAATTTGATTAAACAGATTTGGTTTCAAAGACACATTTCTTCTTATTCTGTAACATTTAAAAAAAAAAAGGATTTATGAATTGTTTGTCTTCTGTTCTGTGTCAACCCCTCATCATTTCAGACATAACAGTCATGTCACTTCAATTTTTTTCTTCAGATTTATGATTCTTATTATTATCATCATCATCATCATCATCATCATTATTATTATTATTATTATTATTATTATTATTATTATTATTATTATTATTATTATTATTATTATTATTATTATTATTTGCCCATTTTTTTTTAAATTTCGGTGTGAAAAGAAAAAAAAAGGGGGGAGGGGGTATATCCTCTTAAAGCCTCTAGCCTAAGTTTGGTGAGTAGGTCTACATGTGTATGAGGGATTGGCTGCAGTTACTGCTGCTTACACTGAATTCCAATACATTTCAGTAAGCCTAGTAGGCATGATGGTAGTATTGTTCTTGTGAAGCTATTAATTGCAACACAAGGAGACCTTCATCTTCAGACTAATAGTATAGTCAGCCCTGTCAAGTGGCAAGCTATTTATAGGTATTTGAAGGGCTCATTATCATGTAGGTAGCCTACCAATAAATTGGCAGCGATGAATTCCACAAGGCAGAGCTACTCTAGTCATATTTTTTTCGACCTACATAACCGTACAATGACCATTTAGAAGGATTCTTAAACACATTGAGAACATTAATATTGGCTATTTTCCTGCATAAAAGAGCCTATAGGAGCCATAACTTACACTAGCTTTAGTAACCTTAAACTGAGAGACCAGTAGGAAAATAGGAAATTGATCGGAAAAATCAGGTATTCGTTAGCAAAATCATACATGAAAACTTGACAGATTTTACGGTCAGAAAAGAGAAAATATAAACGAACAATGAGTTACTTTCCAACACAGAAAATCAGATTACAAAAAAAGCTCATTCTACCGATTTTAGTCTTATGGTGAAGAGTAATGTAATGAGATCAGCAGTCACGTTCTTCTCCTAGCCTCATGTAGGTAGAAGCGGTTTTTGTGGGGTAAGTAGAATTTTTTTTAAAACCAAGTTTCCCTGAACACCTGAAGGTGTCAGTTCACATCCGCATGAACGAAATAAACCTTCAAGATGTTAACCAAACCATCAGGTAACTGGCGCTGCTGACTGCTTTTAGATTTTGTCTAGAATTAAGTGGGTTTTTTTTATTATTTTATTTTATTCATCAACGGCATTCTCATAAATTAAGGGTATACCGGGTATTTTAAGATGTTTAACTCACTGGGCTCTCTACTAATTCAGTCTAACATATTTTTCCTCCTTGAGGTGACTTCATTACAATTGTAGGTTAGGTTACAGTATACAAATTGAAATGAAACAAATTGTGAACGAAAAAAGAAAACACACATACATACATACACACCACATGCAGAAAAATAGTTATATGTATACATGCACATCCCATTATTATGGTAAGTGTGCATGTTAGGATAAAAGAAAATTTGATCGATTTGGTCAACATCAACAGTAAATGCAAAACAAAACTGAGTGGAAAATAAGGATACATCCGCAGAAAGTAAACACTGTTTACCTAAAAGATATTTTAACATTGATATTTTAGAAATACTTTGTTCGAGTTAAGAATAAAATTTCTGTGTCAGAAGAATGATTGGCAAAATAAACTCGTTTAAGGTATGAGCATTTATAGGAAAGCGTTCAGAAAATCTGTGGGAGAGAGAAGTATAAACAGAGACAGGCTGAAGGAAAGACAGGCACAGGCTGATAATTACAATTATATGAGAGAGAGAGAGAGAGAGAGAGAGAGAGAGAGAGAGAGAGAGAGAGAGAGAGAGAGAGAGAGAGGGGGGGGGGGGTCGTCGAAGGCATTTGAACTGTGCTAAAGGTTAAAACGACTCGACTAAAAACACTTTGAGGCGAAAAAAATGGAAGAAAGAACAAGACAAGTTTTTAGAAAGGCTGTAACAAATGTAAAAACAGGGGGAACGAAGCAATGTTTAAAACAATATAGTATTTGCATAGCAAGGAATGTAGGTTTACACTACAAATTTAAACCCCAAGTGTAATGTGTAAGCATTTCCAGTGAGCCTGAATGCGGGTAAGATATGGGAAGCGTTAGAATAATCGTATGGTGATTTATATTAAGTCAGCTTGGAATAGAGGACCTCACCAAGAGAACTTTACAGTAGGTTTTTTTGTTTTTAACATTAACATAATACCCAAGGCCTAATCTTTCATTGAATAGAGAAAAGACATAATGGAGAGGTTTTTAAACAGTCACGACTTGAGCATAGCGAGACAGTAATCCTTTGTGCCACGACCAGTTAGCCAGCTTTTGGTTGATAAATTGATACAGAAAAAAAAAAGTTTGGGAGTGCAGGAGGGTAGTGGGCGAGCGCACAAAAAAAAAAAAAAAAAAAAAAGAAAACAACATAACGAGTGTAGCGATAAGAAAGCCCAAGATCAGATAGAGATACAGAAAATCCAGTGGCATTGAAAAAGAAATATAGCCCTTTTGAAGAGTCAGTAAATTTGACATTACATTGTATTCTAAAAAGTGTCACCACAATTATTTGATACCCATGCTTTGTGGTTGATTTGGTAAGTCGAATGCTCTACTGACTGAGTCACCTGGCGTCCTTCATGATCTAAGATATTGCAGAATGTTGTTTTGTTCTCCACAGTGTGAAAAGTTTAACAGTTCCAGGAACACCGAAGCAGGCTAGCCATGGTACCGTGAGGCGATGACAAAGCCTTGCTTGTTCTAGAGCGTGTGGAACGCGTCAACATTAGAAATGATTTTCACAGACACTGACGACAGGGTCGAGAGATGATGTGAAAACCTCAATCGTCCAACGTGTTACAACCTTTGTTTCATTTCCAACCTATTTTATATATATTACAGTTCCACTAAGCTTATGCTACAGCTAGATCTACAGGCAGACCCCGCTTACAATTTCCTTGTACCAACTTGTTTTATGCTCAGTGCTCCATCACACTAAAGGCAAGGGTAGAGATACCTTCACGGGTGCGCGACATCAGGTGGCCGTCTGCTGGCACGGAGGATTGCTGAAGCGAGGCTGAATCAACATGGCCACCGGGCTATCATTTGCTGCGGATCTGGCATATCGACTGCACTGTTTGTGTTTTCGCAACTTGCTCTTTAACATTTGATTCCCCGATGAAAGAGGAAAACTCGGAGCTAAGATTCTCTTAGCAGGAGTTTGGCTTGTCCGTGTGAGGATCATGGTTTTGGGGCTGTCAGGAGAAGCGAATCCCCCGCCAGCATGTGTGGTTAGCTTCCAACCTCCCACGACGATGATCAACAGGGAGTGTTTAACTGGCTGTAACCTGTGGTCAGTGTAGAAGGGAACAGGGGTAATGTACGATGCCACTTCGGCGGTAGAAACTGATTTGGAAGTGAAAAGAAGAAAACAGATGGAAGTTTGATACTCAGAAAACGATATGCACGCTACTAATAGTAGTGGTAGAAATGCATGTGTAAAGACGGGACAATTTAAAAAAAAAAATTAGACTGTCAAGACTTAGTGGTGCTTCATTCATATTCAAATTAGCAGACTTTAAGCATGTGTATTGATTATAAGTGCATGCATTGAATTAAACAAAATCTTAGTTTTTACAAAATTAAGAGACAAAAACAATAAAGAGTGCTCAGGCGAACTTCAGGTTTTAACAGATACACATATTACAGAACACGAAGAAAAAATACATCTTAGTCAAAATCATATAAAAAGGACGTAGGGTTTCTCCCTATTTATACTAACCTATAATAAGTAGCAGCCTCCCAATCGTTGACTAGCTGGTTTAGATTCACCTTTCAATCCATTATCTCCATTGTGAAGTTATCATAGAGCTCTTTATATACGAGGGCAGGCTGATAATTAAGTTCCGTTTAATCATAACTTTTTAATTTTTCACAGCATATACATAAACAATACGTCAAACGAAAGCTTAATATCTCAGCTACATACTTAGCACTCTATTTTTCGATGTAGTCACCGTCGCGATCAACACACCGCCTCCAACGTTTCACTAGTTGGCTCACGCCGTCAGCGAAGAATTCAGACGGCTGTCCACGGCACCATCTGCGAACATCTGCGATAACTTCCTCATCATTGTCATAGTGATGGCCCTTCAGGTACTTCTTGAGTTGGGGAAACAAATAATAGTCAGAGGGGGCAAGATCGGGGCTGTATGCAGGGTGAGGTAGGGTCGTAAGTTCCAGCTGCCTTAAGGCGTCCTGAGTTTGGCGACTGGTGTGCGGGCGCGCATTGTCGTGTTGCAGGATTGAGTCCTTATCACGCCGAATACGTCTGAGTCGGAGTTTGAGAGCTCGGGGTGTTGAAATATATCGCTCAGAGTTCACAGTTTGCCCTTGCTCCAGAAATTCCATGTGGACCACTCCCTCCATGTCCCAGAAAACGGTGAACAAGACCTTTCTTGCAGAGGCAACAACCTTGAACTTCCTTGGACTTGGAGAAGTTTTGTGCCTATACTCCATCGATTGGGCTTTACATTCTGGATCGTAGTGGTGGACCCAGGATTCGTCTCCAGTCACAATGCGTTGCAGAAATGCTTCTCCTTCTGCATTGTAACGCTCTAAGAGTTGAGTACACATGTCCTTTCTCTGCGCTTTCATCTCTACAATGAGCTGTCTTGGGACCCAACGGGCAGAGACTTTTCGGTAACCCGTGCACTCGTTCTTTCGAAATGCCTACTTCATCTGCAATTTCCTTTTGTTTGACCCTTCGATTAGCTCTAATCATGCAGTCAACTTTCTCTCGATGAGCCGTGTCCGATGCGGAAAGGGGCCTACCCGAACGCTTTCGATCACGCAGAATTGTCTCTCTGGGGTCTTCCCCTTTAAAAATTCTCACCCATTTGCGAACTGCACAGTCTGAAATGCACATTTCACCATAAACTGTCTTCATTCTTGCATGAATGTTTGCAGCAGAACATCCCTCAGCTGCCAAAAACTCGATAACAGAGCGCTGTTTGATGAGAAGGTCATTGGAAGTCGCCATTGTCTCATAAACATGGCTACCACATCATGTGTTGCGCGTCACTGCATTATGAGCACGAATGACGTCACACAAACTTGTTGTTATAGTTAAGTCTAGAAAAATGGTTCGTGAGTATATGTATGAAATTTTAGGTCGATGTGACGAAAATTGACCTAGTTATTGGCAAACGGAACTTAATTATCAGCCTGCCCTCGTATATTGTAAGCTATCGAGACCCAACCAGAGCTTGCTTTTTTATTTTCTTTTTTAATGACAGAAAAAAAACTCATGTTGTTCAAATATTGGAAATACTGGACCGTTGCCTCAATGAGCTACAACAAAAGTTGGAACTGTTCAACACATTTCTTCCCTGTTTCAATTTGTACTTTGATTTTATTTAGTATCTGCTCAATTTTTATAATTTATGAATAAAATGTGGGTCTCAGAAGAGTTAATGAGAAAATGAAACTGATCGCAATTTGTTGGACTTTTAAAAAGATTACTCTTCAAAGTCTGTAAGCTTGATTTTTGACAGTACAGATTTAGAGGAATAAAGTATGCAATACAATCTCCATGACTGAAAATAAAAACTAATCGACTAAATATTTTTTTTTTAATTGGATCGGTCTCCTTTGAGATTCACTCCGATTCTAAACGTAAACTCCACATTAACTTTGATTGGCAGTACCTGGAAGCTGTAGATTTAAAAACTATAGATGGTTATGTTCTAATGAAACACAAGACAATGTGCACTGTGATTTGTTTTAGTCTTAGTCTTTGACAGGCTAGCAGATATAGTGGGCTGAAATGCAATGGTCATAAATGCTACGCCAATGAACTGAACATAAACTTTTCTGGCATCTGACGTGAACTCAAGAGGGCCGACACTTGATACTTATTAAATTGAATCATAGTTTTATTCTTATATTCTTAGTTCTATTTTTTTGCCATGAAATCTAGTTCTATTGAGTAGAGAAACTTAGCTCTCTCTCTCTCTCTCTCTCTCTCTCTCTCTCTCTCTCTCTCTCTCTCTCTCTCTCTCTCTCTCTCCATCTAAGATCTTTTTTTTTTATTAACATCTATTCATCCATCTACCTATCTATCTATCTTTCTATTTATTATCTGACTTGTCTTACTTCGCTGGGCTTTGGAGGCAGCACAGCACAAGATTTGGCAGCTAATCTTTTTGTTACTGTGAGATCCTTCTTTTACTGAGGCCACACAACCTGTCCATTCTCAAATACAGTCATGTACAATCTTATCGTTATGTTCTTGATGCTCTCTGCACGTTGTCCCTGAGAACCATTATTCGTACCTTGAGATGATTGTAGTATAAGTATGCTGCACCTATACCACAGTGTAACGAACAGTTTGCGTCATTGCGTAACTCATCTGCAATCTCTTTGACATTAGTGTTTGGTATGCTATGCTCAGGAACTGTTGTCTTCTGAAACTTCTCATCTTCACTCTCTTTATCTTTTCTTGTATTTCTGCTGTCAATGTCATGGAGTGAAAATCATATAGAAATAAAGACAGGACTAGACGTGGCAAGTTTTCTCTTTTAGCTTAGGGCTGAATTCGGTTTTTTCCAGATGTAAGCTTTGGTTTATTGCTTTCTTTTATCGGTTAGAATGGTACTCAGATATTCGGATCTATTAACGACTGGAGTGTTATTTAAATGGATGGGCCCAAACAGTGCCCCTTGGCCAGTACTAGCCGGCAGTTCTACATCAAGACTGTGTTCTCAAAAGCAGGCAGATACACAATTAAGTTATCTACCAAGAACCGACCACTGCCCCCCCCCCCGAGATAGATTCCAATTGTGTATCGATAGATGGATCCTTAGTAACTAGAGTCTCTCAAGATAGATTTAACTTTAATCCTTATGAACCCATCATTACTACACACCCATGAAGCAGCTTGAATTTCAGTTTTCATGTATAAGTTTGTGGATGTGTACAAAAGTTTTTGTAAAACAAAAATTTATCATCCTGTAGCAAGAACAGAATTGGCTTCCTGTTAGTTACGTTTGCATTAGCATAAAACGGCAAAACTAACGTATTTGAAACTTGGCCTTACCAAAAATTTTATAAATGCTCATTGAGAACCTTAATAGCCCAGAATACAAAGTTGAAGAGCTAATCACTATACTCAGCTCACAAGGGATTTCCTTGACAATCATGAACTGGTGTCTCAACATGTTAGATAATAATAGGTTGTTTTTTTTTTTTTATTTCATGTCTTATAAGTGGTGTTATGATTTTTCGAAAATCCTAACTTCTTCTTCTTCTTCTTGTTCTCGGATGCTTTGGGTATCAAACTGCAATCCCGGCCTTGGCAATGAAGGTTGCCGTTCTCTCCAACTCATGAGGGGGTCCATAAAGTTTGGTGGTCATGTCCACAGCCTCATTCCATATGGACTGTCGGAGGGCGTCATATGTTTGGCTAACTAAAAATCCCTATTTTTCTAAGACATGACCTCTCTTACAGGCTTGTTTTATTGAGATAACAAAAACATGGAAGTGAAACGAGTGTGTGCAGTTCATAAATATTGGTTTTTATTTCACAATATGTACATAAGTACAACAACATCTAGTTTCAGAGATCAGATCATAAAAATAAACCCAGAGAAATGTTTTTTTTTCTTTTCTCTGGTAGACAATAGCTAAAAATAAATAAGGAACAATAAACTATCTTATCTACACATGTATAAATATATGTATGAGCAAATATGAGTTCAAATTCAATAAGTAGAGTTGCAGATTATATCATGGCATGTATTCCAAAATAGTATGAAGAAAAAATAGTTTTGTAATGAAATTGAACAATTAAGTACCCAATAATAGTTCTGTATGAGAAAATTTGAGTTCCAGTTCAGTATGGAAACCTGAGGATTATAAAACGTCATGCTGTGCAATACTAGAAACAAGAAATATATTTTTGTTCTTAAAATGAAAAATCCAGTACCAGTACTAAAATATTAGTATTTTCACTGCCTTTGAAGTAGTATAAAAAAGAAAGATTACATAATACATGCATGAATAAAAGAGTGTAAGTTGATTTGTTGACATTAAGTACAGCACCAATATGACTCAATGAGATTAATCTTTTTAGTGACCATTTTATAGTCTATAATGAAAACTAAAATCAACATCATTTTTATAAATATAATCCAATGTGTATCAGTAAATGCATTTAAGTAAATATGACTTGAATTTCACAAAATCAAGTAAGCAATTATCATAACCAAGGCAACAAACTGCAAGGCAACCTCTAGATTTAAACATAAAAGAGTGCTCTCCTTAGTTTTAATGTAAAATCGTTATTTTTTTTGGCTCAATGCATTCTAGCTTCCAAGCAACGTTTAAAGTGTTATCCACTTATGTCTCTGTTTATGAGATCTTCAATACGTCACAGTTGATAAAGATATCCATCATTTTAACAATCAGACATGGCCTGACATAGGTTTTGGAATAGACAGACATCAAAGTCCAATAACTTGATGCCTCACATGTGCAGCATACCTATTACAAAAATACTTCCATGAACCTGTAAAACGTTAATCACCTTATTAAAAGGAAGTTCAAGAGAGCAGTCTTCTTCTTGATTTAGGGCAAAGGTATGTAAGAAAATTACATGAGTAATACAAATATACCTACATTTATGTACCAGGGGTTGAAAAAAAAAAACCCACCAAACTTTTCCTTCATTGACAAATCAACTGGCCAAAGTAAGCATACACCGAATAGATACACACGTTGAAACAGGCTTTTATCCTAAACGAGTAGAAGTGCCATGGTAGACTCTAGCTTTTAAAGAAAGTAAGAAATTAATGCAGTTAATTTACAATCATTGAAGATGTGGGTTTGCCCATCTTTAATATTTTGAGCATTAGAGAAAAAAAAAGGAGATCCGCTAAAACCTGCCTCATTTCCACCCCGGATGTATAAAGAAGTAACATCAAACATTTCTATACATCTTACTTTGAGTTGCCCCGTGGAGTCATCAAAAGCAGTATAGGAAATTTTCTAAGGATAAAAAAGTAATATAATCATTTGAGAGACTTAACATTTCTGCAATGTCAAGATAAGATAAGATAAATGAAATTAGATCGAGTTATATATAAAAAATTGAATATGTAGGTAGTCATGTATGTAAACTAAACTGAACATGTTAATGCACATTTCCTGGATATAAAATGTAATTCACTGTCAATTATACTTTCTAAGCACATCAATTACCATATTCTACACTGAGAAATGAGCTTTATAAACAGCAATCTAACGCTATTTCTTTCTAATATTTTAAAATTCATGTTATAGAAAATATTTTCTTGATACTTAATTTGATAAAAAAATTATAAAGGAAAGTAAGTTTTCTAACTTCCTTATTGCAAATAAAAAAAAGCATATGTAAAAAAATTTCAGATCATTCTTCCTTAAATTACCCCATATTTATAAAGGTGCAGTTGTTAGGAAAGAATAAAGCAAAAAGCTGTATTCAATAAGAAAAAGCTTGCAAAAGTGTTTTCAAGATCCCGTTAGAGTTCTCCTGTAACAGTGAACTAAAGCAGCTGTATCGTTACAAATCATTTAGCAGGGTTTGAGCTGGAGCAAAAACTCGTATCTATGAATATTGATAGCTTCTTTGGATATTTTGTCTTAATGAAGAATAAAAGGTAAGGAGAAAAATAGAAAGGACATTACTGTGCAAATGTTTTTTTTTTAATACTTTACTATTGTATTACATCTAAGAATGTCAGACAAAAATATGAGTGTAAGTTTACATCTACAATTTTCTAATGTTTATATAAATAAAGAAAATATGCTTTGTTGTTTTAAAGAAAGGCTGGGAAACATGATAAAATGGGATCAAACAAAAATGTGAAAAACCCTATGGCTGAAATTAGAACTTTAAAAAAATTGTGTTTTAAAAAAATCATCATTTAAATGGATTGTCGATATTTTATCTCACAAGAAATCAGATGCCTAAAAATTGGGAATTGTAATAAGCATTAAAAAAATACAGTCGAGTCCGCTTATTTCGAAGTCATTAGGATAAAAAAGGACTTCGAATTATCAGAAATTCAAATTATCAGAATTCATAGAGAAAGAGAGATAAAAAAAATGTGGATGACAGATCAGGAATGTCATACAAGTGTGCAAGGGGGTGGGTTTGGGCCTTACCCCTTTCTCTCTTGTCCTCTTATAGCAGATTCTTGCCTGTAACGTAGCTAGGCACACACAAACCAGAATGCCTTGCCTCGCGGAGCATAGCACTACATGTACTTTGTTTTACAAACCTGGAAAAGTGCTTTCACTGTGACAGAATAAAAAAATCATGCCAAATTTGCTTCGAATTGACCACATCCTTATTTCAAAATTCGAACTAACTGATATTTTTTTAATAAAGGTTATATAGAAAAACATTCGGTAAAATTAAACGACTTCGAAATATCCAAGAATTCGAACTATCCGGATTCGAAATATTTGGACTCAACTGTATATAATGGTTCTCTTGCAAACTTCCTGTTGAATTGTTCGAAGTCTCTAATACTAAAATCAAAGATGCAAACAAAATTGTTATATATGCATATTGTTATGTGATGAGGTAATGTACTAAATTAGAAATTTTATGTTGAGGCATTAAGATTGAAACCTTTTGTAAAAAAGAAATAGCTTCATTTCCTTGTCTTTGCCTCAAAAATAAAAAGATTTGGAAAGCTGCGATGGATGGGGATAGGGAGTGTGTAATGGTAAGACCTTTCTCTAGTACCAGCCTCATGGATAATCATTGAAGCTCCAATAAATCTGAACTGATTGATATCACCTCTATGCTACCCTAATACCGCGAACAACGAGCAGCCAAGAACGTCTACATTAACTTCACTTTCAGGACATCAAAGACATACAAAATCATTTTGATTTATGTCTGGTGTAGATGTAGAGTGTATTTAACAAGTGATGTGCTTTTTATGTATACCCAGTCTAGTCTAATTTGGTCTGTTTTGATTATTTGCAGTATTTGTATAAAATTGTCTGAGTATCCATCTACTCTCACACACTGTACTTTACACTCTTTATGTAAAAAAAGACATTTGGCAATGAATAGCTTCAAAGGCACACCCTAAACAAGGCTCATTTGAACTTTATACTGCAATTTTTCAAATTAAAAAAAAAACATTCTGGATCAGGAAAATCACAAAGATAATATCTTGAGATGGCAATGAAGCTCTTGCTACCATCCATGAATCCACTCCACTGTCCTACTCTGGAGGCTCGATCCATTATCATCTGTACACAATTTGATCCATAACCACATTGCCATCTTTGTCACGCATTCTGACCCTGCCATTGGGAAACCATGTCTCATGCCGACCATCAGGATAGATGGTTTTAACTATACCATCCGGGAATTCACGTCTCTGCAAGAAAAGAAATATAGACGTCATTAAACTATGCCATATAAACATATAGCATCAAAAATTTTTACAATCTCACTATGAAATATAAACATAAAGCATCAACAATTTTTACAATCTCACTATGAAATATAAACATAAAGCATTAAAAATTTTCACAATCTCACTATGTCACATAAACATAATGCATTAACAAGTTTCACAATCTCACTATGCTGTATAAACATAAAGCGTCAACAATTTTCACAATCTCGATCTCATAATGCAATATAGTCATAAAGCATTAAGAATTTTCACAATCTAACAGCATTATTTAATGACCACAACTCTGTCAGTGACAATGAACTTGACATTATTCTGCCATGGAAAAACTGTCAAATATATATATATATATAAAAAAATTAATCCAACAGCATTACTGCTATCAAGTATTTTTTTCAGCTTTTACCAAAATTCCATGTCTGAAATTGGTATTCAAACTTGTATGTGTGAATTGGTGTTTCATTGCATATAAATGGGTCTCCGAAGTATTTAACATATAAAAAAATTGAAAACTACATATGGAAGGAATTGTTTGCTTGCTGCTGGAAATGATATTGTCGATCAGAACTGTGCTTGTGCCTACCTGGAACTCTGCTGTGTGAACCTCTCTGTCCCCGCTTGGATACTCCACCGTCCTCTCTCCCTGCCTGTTGTACTGCATCACAGTTCCATCTGTTAAGATGACCTCTTGACCTCCATCTGGAAACAAGTACTTGATATCCTTGGAGGGGAAAGTGATCTCCACAGTGCCATCTGGGTAACGACGCTCAATCTGACCACTAAAACACGAAAGCCCAGGATGTTTAGTAGGTACAGAAAGTCAAAATGGCTGGAGCTGAAAATCATTTTTATCTACATCAAAAGGACCTTTGAGATAAAGATGTTAGAGAAAAAAAAATTTTGATACACAGAAGTAGACATTACATGGGAACAAAGATTTAATATTGACTCTCTGAACCATGTTAATCGATGATTAGAACATTTAATAATTTTACAAGGGGTAAATTTCTCAAAAGCATGAGTGAGCATAAAACCGCACTTGAGTAAAATCTGTAAACTATCATTCCCATGGAAAGAGTATTACAACAAACACAGTCCAGAAAAAAAAAACCCACAGCACTCAACTGCAATCATAAAGAGAGAAGTTAAATTGCCCATAATAAAATTCATGACTTGGGTTTTGATAAGCCTTAAATCTATAATTTTTAATTTGATTATTTCAGCTTGTGGGACTAGACATAAGAGTGAACAAAAATGTTAGCAGCAAGCTTGAAGCCATTTACAAATTATTGAAATCAATGACTTTGACTTTCAAGTCCACACATTTTTGTAATACATGCTCATTTCCACAAGAGTGAAATATTTTACAGAATAATGGCAATTCAACTTTTATTACTTAAACTCGATGAAGAAAAATATATAAAAATTATAATTATCAGTAAATAAACAGATGATCATTGAAGACTAACGTGCCCATGTAGACCATCATTACAAGTAAATGATAATAAAAGAAGTTTTACAGCCATGCGTTCCAAACTTTGCTTGAAAAATTGCTGGTCTTGTTCTTGTGCAACCCTTAGTTCAGCTAATGATATAGACAATTCAGAAGAAATTCCATAAGTCAAACTTAGCAGCTTAGCAACTTACTTTTGAAACTGAAATGTCTCCAGGCCATCAGGGAATGTGGTCTGCATTATTTGAGCCTCAGAGAATATATAAACCTGTAGAATGGATACAAGAGATACGTTTCTTGAAGAAGATGTGTTGCAAATTAGCCCTAAATTATCAAAAACTTCAAGCGCTAGGCAAAAACATAAAGAGATGTTTCAAAAAACAAAGTCATTTTCATTTCCACTTGACTCATTTAAAAACTATAGATGGACAGTCACACAATAAAAAAAAAAACAGTTACATGTACATTTACTACAAACTGAAATCACACAAGAAGTGCAAAAGAAAGCAGTCACTACTCACAACTCTGTGATCTGGTAGAATCTGCCTGATGTCTCCATTTGCCAAACGACAAACAATCGTCTGTCCATCTGCGGAGATTTCTTTCACCGTCCCATTAGGAAAGAGAATCTCCTTGGCCCCGGTCCTGTAGCTTTTCTCCAGCTGCCAAAATGCAACAACAAACACAAGCATTTAGAAAAAGCACAAGAAAGCAGAAAGTTGGCTTTCATTGATTCTATTCTAAGTTTCAAATCATCATGCCTGATATGTATGACAGTTTTTGTCGTTTACCTTCCCGTCTTGATGCAGGTTCTCCGTGAACATTGAGGGATCACCCTTGTCCACCACAGCTTTTTCTAAGGCTTCTCTGGCCGCTGACTTGGCTGGTGACTGGTGGTCAGCTTGTAATCCAGGCATCTTGGTCACATCTGTGCCTGCTGGGATGGTGCTGTACATACATATAGAGAAAAAATAAAAAAATTGTAACATCTTTGAAATCCGATATTGCACATGGGACATACTAGTAAAATTCGGAGCACAGGGTAAAAAAATTTACATATTATCTCACAAAGATTACTCCAGAGATATAATAAATAAATAAAATATCGCAGTTCACCACAGCGACTTTAAAATGTAAGCGACATTTGATAATGCTCCCATTTTGACACACACTAAAGTTGATGTTCATCCCTCAAAAACTTTACATGACATCCGTCTTGAAAGCAGTTCGCGTGAGGTGAATGTTGAAAATTTGAACTTCTATAAAAAGTATTCCAAAGTAGATAAATTCCTATTTTCTGCACCACTTTCAAAGAAACCAAATGTTCATTATTTCTCTGATAAACTCAGAAAAATGCACTGTTCTAAATAATAAAAAAAATATCAAATGTGATATGCAGCTTGTTCTTACTGAGTGCCAGACATTTTTCTTTTTTTTAAAATAATAACCTCAGTGACAACTCAACTTTAATACCCAGTGATAACTTTGTTCATGGAAAAAAAGTAGGAATAAGAGTGAGATGGAAAACTTCCGATAGTAAATTTACCAGTTCCACAGGAAAAAGAAGTTTTTCACCACTTGGTTTTTCCTTTAATCAAATATAGAATAATATTATAACATGTGTTGTAACCATGGATTCTGAAGAACACTGTGAATCAACACCAGGAAAAAAAATTGATTGCATGCTTCAAAAAAAGGAGAAAAAAAAAACCCACTAAAGAAGTTTAATAACAGCCACTATGCAGGAGGGGAAAATAGCACTGACCATTCCATCATGACCGGTACCGCTGAGTTCTGCATAGTTTGAAGCCCGTCGCCTCCATCCTTGGAAGTTTGGAGAGGCTGATGCTGCTGCACAGAAGGAGCCAACACTGTGACTGGGATAGAGGGAGCCGCTAAAGAGGCTGTAGTTGCAGGCAAACCTTTATGAATTTGTGGTTGTTCGGATGATGCAGAGGTCTGAGGCAGCCCATTGAATACTGCAGTTTTACCACCAGTGACGTTGCTCCCTCCATGACTTGGCTTGGCATTATTGCTATTGTTCATATTGTTACTATTGTGACCCGTAGGATGTTTGCTGCTCTTGCCTCTGGTATTGTTTGTGTTGCTACTGCTGTAGTTGCTGCCAATGTTGCTTGAAGCTGAAGTCACTGTTGGTATGGATGCTTTAGTGTGCAAAGATGTTCCTGCAAGAGTACCAATGAAAGCATATGAAATAACCCATGCAATCATGCAGATTAGATATAAGACAAAAAAACAGATGTGTTTCATGTTATAAATGTAGCTATCATTTCATTCCCTTTTGAAAGAATTGTGATTGAAAAATTGGTTTACAAATATGGGCATTTATAAGCACTAATCAAATGTCTGATCGATTGATAATGGTTGAGGGCAGAACAAGCCTCAATCAGATAAAACATTTTTTTTCTTCTCTTTGTGAAAGTCCTCATACAGTGCCCAACACTTAATTCGGCATCTTACAAATCGACATTTCCCTTCATTCTACAAAAAGTCCACAATTAATTCCTTCTATCAGTACTAATACATTTTCTCTCAAATCAACTTTTTGCTCACTAATTTCTCCTAATTCGACTGAATTTCCACTATGTTTCGGTATCAAAATAATCCAAAATGGCATTTGATTTTTAGCTTAGCCTCATGAGTTGGATCTAAAAATTTGTAGTGTGTGCACCAGTGCAACTCAAGACAGAGAAGAAAAGGAAGGTGTCGGATGTGCAGGGAAGGCCGTAGAGAGACAAGCACCCTTGTGTGTGAATGTGAGAGAGAGAGAGAGAGAGAGAGAGAGAGAGAGAGAGAGAGAGAGAGAGAGAGAGAGAGAGAGAGAGAGAGAGAAAAGGGAAGGGGCATGCTAGCCTTGCCCACAGAGTGTTTTGGATTAGGGGAGAGATGATGCGAGAGACTGGACTGTCACTGGCCTGTCATGTGGGAAGGGGAAGGGAGGGGTATGCAATGGCTCTAGATCTAGTTATGGGATGGATTTTATTAGTATTAAAAGTGAGTCTACACTAAGACTTCTTTGCGTCCCTATATTGTACAACTATAAGTAGACCTAAAAAGTCAGTACATCCATACAGATTTTAATGATTTTTAATTTTATCCCCTAATTTAACTTTCTCTTAATTCAACAAAATTTTATTGATCCCGTTAATATCGATTTATCAGGTGTGTACTGTATATCTAAAATAAAATGACCGTTGGCATTGTATTTTAAGAGATAGAATTTCTTGGATCTATCTTAACAACTTGAATGTTGTAATTATATATTCCAGAAAGATTTATTATAAAGTAATCAATACTTCTTGCAATAGAGAAGATTTTGAAAAAATCGGTATAAATTTATGAAATTCTGATATGCTAAAACTGAACATTGTATTTTTCCCCTTCTTTAAACCTAAAATTTTAAAAGCTTGCTCTGAGGGAGATGACTTTTTAGTCTGTTGTGAAGACCAGTTCAAAGTGTATTATGATGTGCCACCTTTTATAGCAGCATCTTTAGGCTGTGGAGCGCTGGCCTGCAGCTCTGACTCTCTGGTTGGGGTGCTGCTCCTGGGACCAGGCTGACAATGCTGAAATCAGGGAAAAAAATTAATAAAAACTTTATTCCATATTTCAAAGGACAAATGTGTTTCAGAACACCAAAACTGCTCTTTTCCGTTTTGGGTTACAAGTAATGGTGTGAGCAAGGTCCTCATGAAACAAAAATAGGTAATTTATAAAAATAATTTAAACATGAAAGAAAAGTGTCCCGTCATTTTTGTACACTTCCGTAATTTAAAACCTCTATGATGATACTAATAACTGATTTTTTATGGATGGTGGTCTAGTCTAAACTATCGAAAACAATAGGATTCATTATTAACCTATTTGGAGGAAAAATTTTTTACTTTCTTGAGCTTCAACTGATTTTGCAAAAAATGAACAATATAAAACTAAAAAAAACATACCTCCCTGAGAAAATTGAAATTGTGTAACACTGTCCCAAAGCAATTGAATTTAACTATTTTAGGCGAGCTACACTCATATAAAGGCTATTAGCAAGGAATCAACAGAGATCAAATTCAGTCTTTAAAGTAAAGAATGGAAAGAAGAGATCTCACTTTTCAAATCTCAGTATGATAGTATGGATTCAAAAACATTCCAATATCTGACCCAAGAGATCTCAAACTTAAACTGAAGTTGTAAGTTTATTACCTCATTAAGTTTTGATTAAACCAATAAACAATAGGTAATGTAGAAGACGAGGAAAAGCTTCAACATTCTATTGTATAAAGAACTTTTCGTAATCAAACAAATGTAAAGAGCTCACAGTTTGTGATGCAGATCCTCCTCCTATGCTTGAAGGCCCTCCAACCTTTCCATTGCTGCTGGTATGGCTTCCATTTCTTCCTGATCCAGCCTGACTAGTCATCCATTCCAGCCGTTTCCTCTCCAGGATCCGAACCTCCTCCTTCACCTCTCCATTTTCAAGCTCCAGTTCTGCAACCCTGTTCTTCAGGCGAGCTGTACTAGCAGTCCACCTGGACTCTTTGTGCTTGAGCTCCTCTTGGACCTCTTGAAGCTGGGTCAACAAAAGAACAATGTGAGTATATGGGTCTAACTTTATCTATCCCAACCATGCTTTTCAAAACATATCTCATTGCATGATTAAAGAACTTGGTCGAAAGATGATTGTATTTCCAACTTAAAAACATTAAGGCAAAGCATATTAAAGGTGGATATTTACAAAAGGGAGACTACACTTGAGAGCATGAAAACCATTTTCCAGTGAAAAAAAAATCCTCTCTTTAAACATTTTCTCTCCATATTGTCTTAGAAGCTAAAGCTTAAACAGATCTACCACTCTCCAGGGAAAGAAAATCTGAATGATTCTGTCAAAAAATCTGAATCTGCCAAAAAAGTCTGAATGACTTGCTTTATTTTACATTCTACAGCACACATCACAAAACACATAATATGGTCTTCAGTGAATGTTCATTCATCAGTATATCTCCGAACTATGATAAAAACCAGTTTTCTCAGCGTGTAATTCTTCCTTGTGAAAAATTCTAAATAATCTTAAGATCTTTTTTTCCATATCTCTTGCAGCTTAAATCAAGTACTTTATGCCTTACAATACTTTTAGGTGATTCAATAAATTGGGTGGCGTTGGCATTATGCAGCATTTCATGAATTCACAAAGAGCAGAGCTGCCAACCTAGCATGTGTGGAAAGTGTAGAACCCAACTTCAAAAGGTTTATTTTTATATGAAAAGTAGTAAATGTACTCCTTACTGAAAGGTAAAAAAAAATGACAGATTTGGCACTATATTTCTGATTTTAGATAATTTTTTCTACATGATGTATAGGCCCCTCTCACACTTGACTTGGAAAATTAAAAACCTTACTAATTTTGCTAGATCCAGCTATTGAAAACTTGCCCAGATATTTCATGGGGAGCAAACTGACAATTTGCTGGATGGTTGCAATATTTTATTTTATAAATAATCTTAAGAGAGTAATCCACTATATTTGTTCAATCACTTCATTGAGAAACAGGTCAATCTAAGTACACAAATTACACTACGACTGTAAGATTGTTAATCTAACTTAGATCCAGATCTACATCTTAATCAGATAATATGATCAAAATCATACATCTTGTACAGATAGAAAAGTTTGCATCTGGATGAAGACTACAAAGAAGAAATCTTATTATCAGATCTAGATCTATTTAATCTAGATTTTACTTTTTATAGACCCATAATTACACAGTCTCATGTCATGTCATCTTGATTTACTTTAGTTCTATTTAGGATTTCTCAATCAATCTTGACAACTGACAAGATCTAGATGACAAAAAGCACTGTCCTTAGAAGATAAAATAACAATAATCCTTCGTTGACAATAACGGCAAAGTCTGGATGTGAAGGTAGAGAGAAGGTGAATAAACGATAAAGTAAACAACTCCGCAGAATAAATATACCATGTGGTTACAATTATAATATTAATATCAATTTTGATACTGCAATTAATAATATATAATAAAAAACCAATATCAATATAATATAACTATATCGTCTGTTTTTATTCTTTTGTGCAGTCAATCTTGTAGGCCTAATAAGAAAAAAAAAAACAAAAAAAAAAAAAACTGAAACATTTTTAATCTTGGAGTTGAAAACTTCGTTCGGTAAAAAATCAGAATACTTCCTAAGTATTTGAAAAATTGGAAAAGGGCCAAATTTCCATGAAAAAATCGGAATGATCCCGATGAAATCAGTATGAATGAATCAGGTTTGGTTTACAGTAGTAAAAAAAATATTTACCATTTCTTGGGGAAAAAATCACTAGAAATCAGCACTCAGAGAACTTAATGCTGGTTATTCCAACCAACACTGCATTATGTTTATAAAATATTTGTTAGCCATTCTAGTAGCTACTTTTTGGGTAATATTATGGGAGTGACAGTTGCAAAAAATATAGCCTACCTGCGTCTTCAGGTTCTCAATCTCTTCTCTTTCCTTTTTGTCTGGCATTGACCTCAGTTTCTTTTGGTAACTCTCAAACAGCTTCCTCTCTCTCCTAAAGACAAGACAGCAAAGAATTGTATAGCCTTTAAAATCTTAATTTTATTTTCCTAGTAAAAAAATTCAAGGAAATAAAAATGCTTCCACGTCAAATGCTCAGGTATCAAAAAGATGTGCAACATGGCATTGGTTTTAATTTCTTTTCATTTTATTAGCAAGAAAATGAGTAGATAATTTAAAAAAAAAAATGCATAATTTGGCTATTCACTTATTCAATATGAATTATTTCTCTTACAAATTAAGGGAGATACTCTGTAGCTTAACAAAATATACATGTATAACTTTATTTACCAGCATATGATATGTTCCCACATTAATCCCATCACTCTTTTGATTTCCTTCATTAAAAGGGGACGCAATTAAAACCATTCACCATAGTTTTCTTATTAATTTGGGAAGTGTCACCACTAAAGTTCTTTTAAAATTTATTTAGGGGAGGTTGCCTAAGACTACGCTATATTTCCTTAAATGTCATCAGCCATTAACGAAACTATACAAACTATTTCATTAAGATTCACAATCAAGCAAGGGATATGTCATAGATAAACATCCTTTAGCCTTACATCCACCATACTACCAAATGTCAAGTATCAGAAAAAGTACAACAAAATATTCGTTTAGTACCCATTTTTAGATCAGGTGAGAGTGGTCATCCAAGGGAGAATAGTCAGTGTAAAGTGAGTTAATTTCCTTGATAAATTAAGTATTTGGGAGATATTCATCACTAAAATGAAGAACTCACTTGAGCTTCTTCATCTCCTCTGCCTTGAACTCTTCCAAACGTCTGAGCTCAGACGCTTTCTCCCTTTGGAAATTCTCAATCTCCTGCTTCAGTTTGGCCAGACCCTGGGAAAGAAATGTAAAAAATTAACAAAAAAAACCTTGGGATTTTCACAACAAAGTTTGCAGTATGAGAGTGCCGCAGAGGTTCCTGGTCTTAGAGAGAATTTAATTAGGTGTGTCGTCTCTGTATTGATGAGATCTTAAATTGTTATTTTTTTCCTGAACAAATCCAATTTTGAATTTTCAGTGATTAATTTTTGTGCCACTGGGGTTTCCAAACCTGTGCCCATATTTCCTTTCACCTTTTTGCAAATTATACATAAGATACATTGTATGGGCCCAGTGCAAGCATGAAGTATCCTTTTTATGTAAAAAAAAAAGAAAAGAAAAGAGAAAACAATGAATGGTGGTGCTTTAAAAATTAGTACAACATTTAAGAGATAAAAAAAAAAGCCAAAGAGTAGACAAAAAATCAAATGTCCTTGCCCTTTCTGCTTTATGTAAACACTGAAATCAAAATGGACTTCAGTTTGAATGTGACATTAAACAATTAAACATCATGTCTTCTAGAAAAATGACGAGCAAATTCATTTCTACTCATTATTTCTTTAATGATGGAATAAAGAAAATTATATGCAAAATGATGTTAGTAAAGAAGAACAACAAACTGGGTGTCCATCAAAAGTTTTAAGCCTTTTTAAGATTTTAAGTGTTAGATCTTCTTTAGACCAACAATATAAAACATCTGCCTACTCTATTTCATTAAACTGGAAGGTACTCAGCTTTGTACTTAGAGAACACTGTCACTGCTAATATTCCCCCTCACCTCTTCTCTCTCTCTTCTGAGCTTCTCCAGGTTTGAGTTCTCTGATCTGAATCTCTCAATCTCCATATCAAGCTCTTTCAGCTTCTCTCTCAAGATGCTAGACTGAATACCAGTGGCTGTGTTCAATGGCTGGCTGCTCGCCTGCTGTAATGACTGCTGCTTATATGAGACAAAAGGAAAGCTGTATCATAAGCCTTTTTTGATTAGATGATACAAATTATTTAAACATGAAAATAAGATAATAAATATATAGAAAGTAATTTTAATGCACTAAAATTTAAAAACAAAGAGTCTAGGTTGGGATCAAAAATATGTTCAGATTGACCTAAAGAATGAAATAAACAAGAGAAAAAGAAAGAAAGAAAAGAAAAGAGAATTCAGCTTCAGTATAATTATATTCTCAGCAATTCCACTAACCTTTTCCAAGCTTGTTTAGACAACAAATGAAATTTAGGGTAGACTTAAGCAGGAACTGACCCAATTGTTCGAAGTAAATTTTGTCTTTATTACGTCTGTTAACCAAAAATTAACCTTAACAATAATTGTAAGAAAAGTTATTTTTATTTTTTCGAAAATTAGAAGAGATTATATTTTAAAATACAGCGCTGTTAAATATATTCATGATTAAACCTGTACAAAGCTACATGTAGGGTTTTCCTACCTTTTCAGTTTCTGCACTTGGTTTCTGTCGTAGTTTTGGAAACAGCTTTGAAACCAAGCGAGAGGTAGGGGGTGTGGATGATTCACCATTGGCTTGAGGCCCTGGTACTGAAGATGAGGATGGTGATTTTGCTTTTTGGGGAAAAAAAAGGCAAAATGAAATTTCATTTTTAAGGAAAATTTTTGTTACTTTTTGAAATATAGAATGGACTAGGCCGTTAATATAAAACTCTCAAAATTTTGATGTTTCATAGTTATAAGGAAAGGTTATTGCAAGATTTTGATGTTAGCCCTTCTCAAGTGTCTTACATTAGACTGAACTAATAAAATAGGATTTTATAGATCTCAACATGGATAAAATCATATGTCTACAGGCTAGTAGCCAGGCAAATTCCGTATCAAGAATCATTATGTTATTTACCACCAGGACGAGATGTCACATTTCCATAAAAGAATCTGCTGATAGACTCTTTGAAATAGACAGAATTAATTCTGGTGTAAGACTACCTCTTCTCAACCAGTACAAAATCAGACTTACTTGTTAAAGTTGTTGCTTTGTTGAATGCGTCGTAATCATCTTCATCTTCCCAAGAAGACTCATCATCAAATGCAGAGACTGCAACATAGTCTTTGGGTGTTTCTTCATCTTTTGTAAGTATTTCTTTTTTCTCTTTATCATTATAAGCATCTTTCCTTTCCAGGTGTTTTTCCAGTTTTCCAGACTCTTCCCCTTGACTGTCAAGCTCATCACCACTATCTTGAGTTTCTTCATCACTACTTTCAGCTCTGTATTTTTCACTCTTGTATTGCTGTTCATTTGATATACGAGATTGCGATTCATTACCAATGACCTTTTGTTGCTGTGTGATGCTGTTATCATCAGATGAAGGTAAAGGTGCAGAGGTAAATTGAGATGATGAGGGTTGAAATGTCTGAGCCATGATTGGTCTTAATCCTGAGGAAAGCAACATCCCGTCCTTTGAAGCGGTAGAGAAAAGATTGGGTGGAAGGGTACTATTGCTTGACAAGAAATTGAAACCTTCAGATATAGTAACAGCATTTTCCAGGGACTGAAGTCTGTTCAAAGCCGAAACTGATGATGTGGTTACAGCAGAGGTAACAGAAGAGATAGAAGAGGGAGAGGAGTGTGATGGATTTGACATGAGAAGACTGGCGTGGGCAGAGAGTGACTTCAGTAGTGATAATGTGTCACTGGCCACAGTAAATTTAGAAGAAAGCGGAGCCACTTTCCTTGTTAGCACCTTTGAAGGTGATGGTATATGTACCTGATTGACTGGTATGTCGGAGTCAGACTGATTAATATCCCCTGAAGCCCTGTCTGATCTTGTTTCTTTGGTATTCGCTCCATAACTGGCAGTTAACCTTCTTTCAGCGCCCTCATCATCACTGCTTTCTGTCAAAGTTCCTTCAGAAGACTCATGGTCTTGATTTTCAGTTGTACTTTGTATGACATTGTTTAAAACTGATGTGCTCTGGTCTTCACTATATTGGCTGATAATGCAGTTGTTGTTACTATTATTGTTATAATTGCTGTTTACCACAGCAGCAGTCAACCCTGAACTGGATTCCTTTACATCCAGACCAGACCCTGATCCATCACTTCTGGCACTTTTCAATGACTCTGTAATGGTCCTTAATTTTTGCACAGCTTCCTATTAAGAAGAAAATTGAAATATATCACAGGCAAATTTTAGTGTCATAAAAAAAAATAATGTGGCTGTAAAAAAACCCACCATCTCTTGATCAATCCTGATAGATAAGATGTTGAAAATTAAAATTTAGAAGGTAAACAAATTTTACATTGCATAAAAACTCAAAAGATGTTAACAAGAACTATCTATTTTTTTTATCTCAAAAGTGTAAAAATCGACGATTCTGAGTGCAATATTTGCCTCACAATAAACATTACTTTTTTTTCTAATGATAAAAACTCTGTAATTAGATAAGCTAATATTGATTGAAAATCATTCTGTTTGCAGCAAAAAAAAAATTATTAACGATTCTATTCACACTCATGAACAAAAAATCAAATTTACCAAGTCCTATTCTATAAAACCAATATCTGAAAGATGCATCCATATAGTTTGAGTTTCTCCAGATTTCACCATAAAATATTTGTGCAAACGAATCGGGGAGAATTTTAATGATGTGGTATCAGGACTGTATTTACATCAACCACAAAAATGAACTTCTGCAGAAAAATTTAAGAAATGCTTTAAAAATGAATTATTTCAATGAAAATTGAGTAAACTGCATAGCTGTAACAGCGGCTTCACCTTCTGTCCCTGCCTATCTCCATAAATGAGACGACCAACCAAAGAGGAGCTGCTGCACAGACTCATATTATCAGCTGCCTCCTCCAGGACCTCAAACTCTGCCAGGCTATCAAGCTCAGTCTGTGATGAATAATTAATAATGGAGAAAATATTGTGCATTGATTCATCAATTGTTTGGATTGAACTAGGATTTAGATTTTAGATCATTTCTTTGAGGAGGAAAAAATTAAGTAAAATAAAAATTTGAGAAAGAAATTGAAATTTCCTTTATGAATTCCCCCAAACTTAAGCAGGGTGTAGAAACAAAATTTGTTTAAAAAATCCTACTACCAAAAATAAGGATGCTTAGGGAAAAAAGTAGCTGCAGATCTATTAATTTCTATGTATCAATTGTTTTCCATTTTTTTTTTATTACTTTCTACAGTTTAACTATGAGCTTCTTTGGAATGACTTTTCTCAATTTTTTTTTAATGTCATCTGATTTTATAGAAGTAAATCATTGTCCCTTTCAGTTTTTCCTTTCCTGACCTTTAGATATACCAGCCATTCTTACCAGATGCTTTTTTTTTCTGACCAAGTTCCTATTTTCCTGCTCCCATAGCCAAACATTATGATAAATGAAATAAATGCATGTGTATGATCTTATCCTTTGTATTTGATCAGTTTTCTATTAAAATCTAACAAAAATGAGAGTAAATCCAAGCATTGAAGAGGCTCAGCTGATTTATGACATATAATCACTAAGGTAAGCATTGCATTCCAGCAAATAAAATTCAAAACACTAATTTATAAACGATTAGACAAAGTTAATCAGAACATTCCAGTAAAGGCAGGAAGAAAAAATGGAAAAAGTCTTAACAACTTAAACAAAATATTATCTCACCAAATCATGATCATCTGCTAGGTTAGACCGGCCATCCAAGGAAGGTGACTGCTCTATAATTGTACTCAGATCGCCAAGCCGTCTTGGTCCAGCCCTGAAAAACGGTTGCTGTAGGCTTTCCTGCTCTTTCTCCTCTTGTTGCTGAAGATAATCCTGTTGATGGTGTTGTTGTTGTTGCTCATGATGCAAATGTTTTTGCTGTTCCTCCATTTTTTTGCTTGCAACAGAGCGAATCAAGCTCAGTTTGGCCACAGGTCTTTCTTCAGGGCTTTTCTGAACTTTCCGAACAAACTAGAAAACAAATGCATTAATCACTCATATGTCAGTTCCCTTTGTACTCTTATGGGTGTGCCTCACAAGGCTTTAAACCCCAGCACATTTCACTGCCCCAGCATTCTATTAACAAAGATGAAAGCATTTCATAAATTTCAAGCACAGCATAATCCTGTTTGTGCAAAGGATCTACTGCTACCAGAGTTGAACTGTTGAACAGTTTCTTGCTTGATAAAAACTATATACCCTTGCTTAGAGAATTTCAAACAAAGCTAACCATGTACACAATCCAGTAAAACATGTCTTCAGAGAAATTCCTGAATACACATTAACAGACCTGCCACTCTCCAGGGAAAGAAAATCTGAATGATTTTGTCAAAAAATCTGAATCTGCTAAAAAAATCTGAATGACTTGCTTTATTTTTGCCCTCTACAGCATCACAAAACACGTATAATGCTGTCTTTGGTGAATGTTCATTCATAGGTTTAGCCCTGAACTCTCATAAAAACTAGTTTTCTTAGCGTGTAATTCTTCAATGGTGAAAAATTCTAAATAATCGTAAGATCTTTTTTCCATCCCTGAGTTTAAATCAAATACTCTATGCCTTACAATACTTTTAAGTGACGCAATAAATTGAACGGCATTGACATTATGCAGCATTTGATGAATTCACAAAGAGCAGAGCTGCCAACCTAGCTCCAGTGGAAAGTGTACATAACTTAAAAAGGCTTATTTTTTTATGAAAAGGAGTAAATGTACTCCTTACTGAAAGGGTTAAAAAAAAATAACATATTTGATGCTCTTTTCTGCTTTTAGATAATTTATCTACTTCTCACACTTGACTCAGAAAATTAAAAATCTTATGAATTTTGCTGGATCCAACTGTTGAAAACGTAACCACATATTTCTTGGGGAGCACATTGATAATTTGCTGGAAAGTTGTAATATTTTATTTTATAAATAATCAAAAGAGCGTAATCCACTCTATTATTCAATCACTTCATTGAGAAACAGGTCAATTTAAGTACAAAAATTACGCTGTGACGTTGAGACTAGTTAAGCATGATGTAGCATGTGACTTAGATCTAGATCTAGCCGTCTAGCTCTAAATTCTACATTCGCCTAGATAAAATGATGAAAATCATAGATCTTGTGAAGATTGTAAAGTTTGCATCCAGATAAAACTTCTTAAGCCTATTATCAGATCCAGATTTTACTTTTCAAAGACCTACAATTACTGAGTCTCGTGTCATTTCATCTTGATTTACTCTAGCTCTATTTAGGATTTCTCAATCGATCTTGATAACTACCAAGATATAGACGAAAAAAGTGCTGTCCTGTAGAAATTACTCTTAGAAGATAAAATAAGAATAATCCTTCGTTGGAAATAACAGCGAAGTCTGGATGTGAAGATAGAGAGAAGGTAACGCAGATAAATAAAAGAGTGTACCTAAACAACTCAGCAGAATCAATATTCGGGATGGTTACAACTAAAATATTAATATCAATTTCGATACCGCATTTGATAATATATAATAAAAAACAATATCGATATTATAACTATGTTGTCTGTATTTATTCTTTTGTGCAGGCTGTCTGTCGATCTCGTAGGTTTAATTTAAAAAAAATTGAAAATGTTTTTAGTTGAGGACACGGCTATTAATTTATATTTGCTCTAACGCTCAGGGCAGGAATTTTGTTTTGAGGACCGGCGAGAAACCCCTTTGTGCTAATGAGACGATTTTAATTAAACGGGCGGCTGGCAGGCATAGATTTATCACCTGCAGGTAATTTGATCTGACAGGCTGGGTCGGCGTTTTCGGGGTCTGTGCCTATGCATCGCAGGCGCCGCTTTCTGCACTATAAATCAGACGTAAATTCGGACATTCCATTAAATTTGTTAATAAATTCTAATTTTAAATGATTATCAAGTGTTGTACCATTTAAAAGATCTTTTTCTGCGGTACAAGACGCACTAAAATTCATTGTCACATCGCTTTGTATAGCGTTTTTATCAATTCCGTTCTGTGGTACGTGCTTTTGAAGAAAACCTTCTGTTAAATTCTAACTAATTTCCTAATTATTTTCTTCACATTTATGCCTTTAGTTTACTTATGATTAAGTGTGGGTGGAAAAAGCTAAACTGACTCTCTGTTAGTTTTTTTTTAAATGATTTTTTTCCTTTTCAGTGTGTAACTTGCCAGGGTTTCTATCATATACACTTATATAAAATACACGAAATAACGGTTCTTAGAAAGGTAGATATTTAACTTAAAGACATATATTTAGTATGTAGAAACAAAGAAAGCAGTCAAACAAAGTTAGAGGCTGAGACAGATGGAGTTAGATCTAAAGATCGAAAGAAACAAATGACTGTAAATAAAGAAATAAATAGTATAGAAAAATCAACCACAAACCTAGATCTAGCTCGAGACCGACAAATAAGACGAAAGACTTGAAAACATGCTTTCAATTATGTCGTCTTATTTGTTGGTCTCGAGCTAGATCTAGGTTTGTGGTTGATTTTTCTATACTATTCATTTCCTTATTTACAGTCACTCGCATCTTTCGATCCTTAGATCTAGCTTCGTCTGTCTCCGCCTCAACGGTGTTTGACTGCTTTCTTTATTTCTATAGCACAGGGAGAGATGGATGAAACGAAAGACGAGATAAAAAATGAAAGGGATAACAATAAAGAAAGTTAATGCGTGAGAGCAAAGAAGAAAACTGGAGAGAGAAAGAGAGAGAGACACAAACACATACACAGACAGAGAGAGAGAGAGAGAGGGAGAGATAGATAGAGAGAGAGAGAGATAATCGCACACAAAAAGAAGAAAATAGAAGAGGAATTATAGAAAAAGGAAGGGTATGATTAAAAAAGGGGCTAGAATTAAAAGAAGATAGAGAGAGTAAAATAATATGGAGGTACAAAACAATAGTAAAACTTATTTTTTTAAATATATTTAGGTGTAGTGTCGATATGAAATAAGCTACGAGAGACATTTTCGCTCGTTACTTGAATTGAACCTGTCGTCATCAGTGACTTGTCTTACCTGGACATGAATAACATCGCATGCGGGTTTGAAAATATATAAAAAAAAATCTTCGATCTTGATTCACATCCAAACGCCAATAGAGCCCTTTAAGATATTCACCAGATAAAGACTAGAACTTTTTGTCTTTTCATTCATTCTTTTTTTCAAACAATATCTCGTGGGGTGTTGAAGATATTGATGGTTTACTATTACCTTCCAGTAACTGTGTCATCTGTATAAAAAATGCCAGGAAAAGCCCCTCTCGCTGCAAATTCTAAAAGCCCGGTGGAACCTCTTTGGGCATATTCTTCGAAGAGACAGCGACATCCCTGCCAACAGAGCAACAAGAGCCTACTTCATCCAATATGGCCACAAACTAAGAGGACGGCCGACAACAACTCTCCCAATCGTACTGAACAGAGATCTAGGACTAATTGACCATTTTAGACTCCATTCAACCGATGATCTGGTCAAAATCACTGAGCTCGCAAAGGACAGGAAACAGTGGAGAGAACTCTCTGCGAGGATAGAGAAAGCTGCTGAAGCGCCACAGACGGTGAACTGGGATGCGACACGGCAATAAGTCAGTAAGTCATCTGTGTCATCATGACCTAATAAAAACCGGCATTTAAAAAATCCTATCAAAGTGTTTTAAAAAGCTTTTTTCAAAAATTTTAATAGTCTATGTAAATAAAAAGTATCTTAAGTAATTAATAAGACATTTCTTGGTCTTCAAAATTCAATTTGACGGCTAAATTTGGTTTGTTTTCAATAAGGATAGATACAATACACAATTGCTGCAGATCTAAATTTAGCCGTGTGCCGAGGAGGCTGGGTGAACTAGACCAAAGTTCGCATGGGCACGGCGGGTGTCATGGTATAGGCCGGGCGAAAACTAAATGAGCGCTGGCAAACAGCCATGTGGAGGTGAAAACTTAGTTTGGAAAAAAATCTGAATATTTCCTAAATATTCTGAAAATCGGGAGTGGGCCAAATTTGCATAAAAAATCGGAATGATTCTGATTAAACTGGTATGAATGGCAGGTTGCATTAACCATTAAGGGAGATTTCTTCTAAAAAATATTATTTATCTATCTTAAGCAGTACACCCATCTACTATGATTACTGCTTGGCTGTCATTTTTTTCAACAAAGCAATCAACGTGATAATATTAATTTAAAAAAATTTGTTATCAGTTTGAGTGATATCTACTTCATCCACAGCTATAAGAATAAAAAAGAAGACGCACCCCTTTTTTCTCCTCCTGAACACCATTTCCATTATCTGCAGGTTTGCCCATGTTTTTTAATCTTGATCCAACTGAAGACTTCTTGCCACCTCCCTGTATGTTTTGTGCTCTGCTTGGCTCTCCTCTAACAAGTCCTGACCAGTCTGAATGGTAAGGTAGGTTTTGAGGTTTTGAGGCTTGCTTCTTCTTAGCTGGGGGCTTCTTAGGAGCTGAATTAAAGCGAGCAATACCTTCACCCTTCTTCAGAAAAGGTATCTTCTTCTGGGCCCCATGCTCTCCGTTTTCTTGTTGTAGCTGCTGCTTAAGACAAAAACAGAAAAATGCAGATTTTAAAAATATAATAAAGATGATAGACTACTAACAAAATTACATCTAAAAGATATTTTTTTATCACAAGAGCTTTACATTTAGATGTTATATGAGCAGCATTTGGCTTATTTGGCTGGATGCAAGACATTGAGAACCGTTTAGTTACACCAATTAGAAGGAAATAAATCATCCAAAGAGAAAATTTCTCCAGATGTATTTGAATCTATGTGAAATAAATCAAGAAAGAAAAAAAAAGATATACATTTTGATCTCCCTCACCTTTTCCTGCTGCAACTCCTCCTCTAAAAGCTGCTCAAATGTTTTTCTGCCTCCAGTGCCACTGATTGGTCGGTCTTCATGTCTTGTTTGCTAAAGTGAGAAAAGACAAACAACATTTAGAATGGATTTCATTAAGAAAAAAAAAAAAACAGAAAAAGAAAATTATTGAGTTTACAGTTCAAAAATCTAGAATTGAGTCAATTACACTTTTGTACAAAGAAATAAACATAGTTCCAGACGACAGAACCTCCTGTAAATGGGATTAAGGAAAGGGCTGTAACTCAGCTTGAAATTATCAAGGCAAAAGTATCTGAAAAGAGATCTTATTTTTCTTTGTCCTTTAACATGATGATCAGAAAAGAATATTTCAACTTCCTGGCTGTACGAATCAAAAGGTCTTTTGTATTAATAGGTAAAAAGGTAGAAAAAGACATCAATACAAGGAAAGGGCTGTTGACCAATTTGAACTTACGATGACAGAGTTAATTAAAACACATTTGTAGATCACTCTGTTGAGTAATTTTAATACAGTACAATCAACTAATGAGTTTTGATTTACTGTCTGGTTGTCTATCAAATGTGGAGCTTCTCTCAGTTGCAAGAAGCGTTAATCAGCAAATGACATGCCAGTCACATTTTAGTAAGACTGCTGGCCTATCAAAGGGCTGCCCCCAACTTGGTTTCATACCCATTCACACTTGCAAAAAAAAAAAAATCTCTTTAAGGACTTAATAAAGGATCTACTGACTTACATTTCAGGCCTTAACACTGAGTGGTTGAGATGATCATATAAAGGGTGGCATGAGAATCACAATTTCTTACCTTAGAAGCCTGTGTTGTCCTCTTGTCCTCTTCCTCTCTTGATATACTCGCCTGCTCTTCATCCTCTTCATAACTGTCATCATCTTCCTCTTCATCTTGCTCCTCCTTTCTCTTTTGGCTATGGCCAGCATGGCCATTAATAACTGATGAAGGGTCTAAGTCATTGTCTTCTAGGGTAAAGGAACGTGGCACAAACTGAGGATCTACGTATTGTTCTGCAAAAGCCTGAAAAATGTTACAAGAACTGGATTTATTAGTTTACACAATGATTACATGTACATTATTAAAACTCCACATTTTTATGTTATAAAAAAAAATAAACATAAAACCCTAAATTTTTCATTTTATGAAAAAATAACATTCTAACATAGAATACTTCCTCCTCATTTTTCAGTTAATTCACCTGATATAATTATCACTAGGTAGGAACTTTAAAAACAAATGAATTTAAAATCATTCCTATTCCAACTTTAATTAAGAGCAGCAAATGTTTCAAACTTTAATCATGTGAATTTCAGCATTTAGAATAGATCTAAAGAATAAATGAAACAATAAACAAATGAGATTTAACACAAAGATATTCAAGTTTCCAGATACTGCAGGTTCTACAGTTGAAACCAAGAGTATCCATTTAGTTAAAGAAGATTTATTAACACCTTTAAATGTGACAACAATATCTTGGTGTGAGGAGGCATGAAAATTCTTTTTCCAATCTGGAAAATAAAAAAATGATACTGCATAGCCTGATTACTCACAACATAACTGAGAAATAGTTACCATGAGTCCATTTCTTTGATGCTGTTTGGGAATCTGTCTCTCAGACCTCTGCTGTGGCTGCCATTGATGATGCTGTTGATGTGCTTGTTCATGTTTCAGGAATATCTGTTCTTGCTGTTGCTGTTGCAGATTCTGCTTTACTTGCTGCTTGTGGTTTCCAACAGTTATCTCCCTTCTCTCCTCATCTTCATAAGAGGCATGATAATTGAGCAGCCTACGAGCTGTTGGTTGTTTCTGCTGAGGTAAAGTAGGTGAGGCAGACAGCTCCACATCCTCAGTTGTGTGACCTCCTCGACCCTGAGCTTCCATGGCTTTACCACCAGGCAGCAGACCTAACATCTGATAAAAAAAAACAGGGCATCCAATTTAAATATGTCAATCTATCAGTTTCATTGTTTCAATCATTAGTAAATTGTACATTTTTTTTGTAAAAAAAATCTTGACATTCTTATACCATTAAATTAAAAACAGAATTTTAAAAAATGAGAAATGCTCTTTTTAAGACATAAGGCAACATAGCCAAGTTGCAAGCACAATTTAAAACCTATTTCAATCTCATCTTGATATAAAAATCGCACAAGCAAATACAAGCATGTCAAGACCTGTTGCAGCAAGCCAGCAGGGGCAGTTTTCAGCAGCTGCTCTAGACCTGCCAGTTGGTGACCTCCCCTTGATGCTCTCGGTGGAGGAAGCTGAGACCCTTGCAGGACATTCTCACTCGAGTCTGACATCCAGTCTAAAACTGGTTTAGCATCTTCGTCCATTTCTTTTGCTCTTTCCTGTAGCTCATCGTGTGAACCTAAATTGCTAAACAACTCTGAAGTGGTGTATTTGTCCTCATCATTGTCATCTCCTATGCCTTGTGTTGAAGTGAGGGATGGATACATCACTGGCTTGGGTAAAGAGCTTTGGCTCTGTACACAAACAAGAAAAAAAATTATTATTTTTGCATACACCCTTTATTTAATTTTTAATTGAGTAAGTGAATAATTGATATATATATATATATATATATATATATATTTCTATTTCAACATTTCTTGTGTTTGAATCTGCATATGGGGAAAAAAATGAAATATATGAGGCGAAAAGAAATATGTGTCGTCAATGAAACAAAAAATTTAAAAAAAATAAAATCTTTTCAACATTTCTTGTGTTGGAATTTGATTACAGAAAAAAATGAAATATATGAGACAAAAAGAAATAGTTGGCGTCAATGAGACAAAAAAAAATTTTTTTTTTAAACTTTTCAAGATTTTATTGGTGTATACATTTTTTTTTCAAGCAAATGTGTCTTATGGCACTAGTAAAATATTATAAACAAAGCTGAGCATTTACCTTGAGTGTGTCTTGCATAGAGACGACAAGGCCACTGTCGAGAGATATACCTGCTATTTGAGAGTAACTCACTGAGTCAGTTGCTGTATTTGGCACTTTGTTTGGTCTTGGCTTAGTGGGTGGAGTCATCAAGGGAGATCTAGAGATTTCCACACTGGGCTTCAGAGCTATGGATGCATGAGTTAATATTTTGAAATCCAAGTGAAATGGGTAAACATAATAGGACAGAATTTAGAAAAAATGCCATTTAAATATTTGTCACATTTTAATATGCAAAAAAAAAAAAAAAAGAAATTTTAACATGGTTTTGCACTACGAGAACTTAAAAAAAAATACTGAAAGACAAATATCAAATAAGCACATACAGCCCCCCCTCATTTCCCAAAAGGAAAAAAAATTAATGTACAAGACAAGTTTATGTCTATATGGAAATCATGCCCCATATCTCTACTCTGTCAAATAGTGAATAAAGACACTTTTATGAACATTCAGAGAAATAATTCTTGACATGCATTGCCTGAGGTCTAAGACAAACCTTCTAAAATGTCAATGGCTCACATAAAAAAAAAATGAACCTAAAACTTGTCCACTCTTACTTTTCCCTCCCTGACTGGCTATGAGAGTTTGCACTTTGCTCTGCTCATCCTGCCAAGTGCGCAACTGCTGTTGTTGTTGTTGCATTAACTGCTGCTGTTGCTGCTGTTGCCATTCACGAAGTTCTCGAAACCGCTGCAGGAGTCGAGCTTGTTCCCTAGCTTGGTGTTGTTCAAGCAGGTCCAGGGAAGAATCTTGCCAGGAAGCACAGGCAGGCATATCAATATAAGATATTAACTGTACATAAACATGTATATAAAGTTTTCAATGGAAAACATAGATAACCTAAAAAATAATTATATTTTTTGGAAAATTTCATTTACTATTTAAGTAAAAATACTTTTTATTTGAAAATTTAATCATTTTTTAAAAAATTATTTTAAAAAGTATACAAGGATAATTGCTGAAACATTTCAAATAAACAAGAAGAATTGATTCTATAGTGCTTATTTACTTTGCCAAAAAAAAAAGACATTCAATTCCTAAAATTTCAATGCATTGAAACCTCCCTTCAGTATTTATTTAAAGACAGTCTTACTTGAAATGCTTGCATCTCCAGAAATTGAGACAGACACATCTGCATTCGATTCTAGAAGCATGGATTGATCTTGTGTTGATTTCTTGTTTAAAGTCCTTGGATTCATAGTCAAACTATTTTAAACCCACCAAAAAATATGGTTGCTGTTCATGATTTTTTGCTGTGAAAATAAAAAATAAAACACCTTATATGGAGCTGCAAGTAAGGCAATCCGTTTTTCCTTTTTATGGAAAGAAAGCTTAAGATAATAAGGTGAGTCTTTTTTTTTAAACGTTTAAAATTTTTTTTTTCTTAGGATTCTTTCTAGGGCTTCATGTAAAAACAAATCTTTTGTTTGTTGCATGCATCTAGCCTTATCATGTTGACTGAACAACACCCCCCGTTTCTTCCAAAAAAATAATGTAAAAATAAGCAGAATCATTTTCCATAATAAATAAGATGATTCAAGACCTTTAAAGAGTCATTAGAATGGAAATGTTATGATCAAATCTTTCAATGCATCTTTTTATTTGTAAATTCTTATATTTTTCTCTCATATCATTCTTAATGCTGGGTTATCTTTTTATTTCTTATTTTCCTAACTATCATAGATATGTATTTGCTTTGCTTCACAGAACTAGAGAGGAAAAAAAAGTTGGTGAGAATGTCCATCCCTTTCACTATTACAATCGGATGTTGGACTAATCATTCTTTTAAGTTCTATTTCAGCAAAAACTTAATTCATAAGGTGATTGCTCTTCATATCTAAAAAAAAATTTGAAATCTTTGTAAAAAAAATTATATATTAAATATTTGATTATGTAAAATATCCTGCTTCTACATTCCATTTGAACTTAACTTATTCCATTGGTGAGACACAAACTGATGCATCTTAACTATGATCACTGTCACTTGAAAGTGAATCCAATTTCTTTACAAAGAGTACACTCAGCTTTGAATCAAATGTATTTTAAAAACTTGACTGCGAAAGAATTGGTTCAACCATCCAAAGAATAAAAAAGGCTCATAAAAAAAACTGGCATTGTCATAATTTGTTACTTTGATAAAAACCAATTCCATTTCATGTGCAGCAGGTAAAACAAGCTGATATCAGGGACTTTTATCTGTACCCTCAATCTTGTTGGATGCATACAAGACAAAATGAAATATATTCATTATCATTAACTCATATCACATGTAGAAAATTTGGAAAAGGGCAGTTGGACTACAACCACTAAGTAGTAACAAAGCACTATAAACATTAATGGCCAATTCCTTAACCTGTGAAAGATAATTTGACAAGGTATTCTACTGAGATCTTTTTCTTATTGTACCCATTTCTTGATAATGGATATGACTAAAAAACCTCAACTCTACTGGGATATATACATATATATATTTAAATATCTTGATCTTTGTATAGCTAAACATTAAAAAAAAACATTAACACTAGCATGCGACAACGTTGCCCACGAAAAGTGTGTATCAGTATGGCAAAATTCAGTTGAAAGCCTTCAGTTTTTATATATGATTTGTCCGGCTTCTATTTTTGATTCCTTCAGTTTTTATATATGATTTGTCCGGCTTCTATTTTTGATTTGCACTGACTCTCATCTATAATTCCAAATTCTGCTTCTTTATCTAAGACTAAGCTTTGTAGAATTTTAACTTATTCAAGTAAATTTTTAATATCAGCCCCACTTTCTGATAAATAATGGATTTCAGCTCTAGAGGTTACTTCCGTTTCCCAAAGGATTAGATCTAGAGAGAACAATTTCAACTTTGCAAGTCAATTTAACTTTTTCAGCAACTGAAAATGAAAATTCTCAGCATATCCCATCACAAACACAGATGAAAAACAACTTAAAAATGTAACATGAGGTGGGTATAAAGTAACAAAATACCTAACTGGTAGGGAATCTTTCTAAAACTGTAGATACTGATTATATTCTATCTAGATCTAGATCCTGAACTTAATGTTTGAGAAATTTAATTTTCGAACAAGTTAGAGCATGTTTAACGAAAAGAAAGTCATTCTAATGTACCTAAACGTTGAAGTTATCTGGAATATAAACTCAATCTGAACCGTTCATAACGATCCGATTGCTTTATTTACAACCTCAACACTTTAAAAAAGATCAAACGGCATTTTATTATCGAAAGATAAATCTTAGTTCAAGTTGAGCGGCTTTCATTCTCCATGTTTGTTTACCTGAAAGTGAAACAACTTCCGCTACTAAACTATGCATGAAGGTAAAACATGAAGCGGCAATTTTCAACTTAACGACACAAAACACATAGATTTAAAATAAAATCTGAAAATTCATGTGAAGAAGTTTTTGAAATACCGAAATTTAAATACAAAAGATACATAAGTTAAAAAAATGAAACATAGGTATAATTTGTAATTGTTTCTTCACGCAATATGAAATCGAAAAGAAATGCGCTTCTATGTTTTTTACGGTCTCCTTTTTTTCTAGATCTAAGGACTTAAAACAACAACAACAACAAACCATCGATCTATAACGTTGCCACAGAAATACTGAGCACACAATGTTCAGTAACATTTTTGAGGAAGTCTCTGGAAAGAAAGCCTGCTTGACCACAGGATGCCTAAAGTAAAAAAAAAACAACAACAACAAAAAAATGATGACATCATTATGGAAAAAGATACTACCCTAGACAGGTACAGCACATAAGTGAACTGGAGTGAACTTTTGGATATCTTTGTAAGGCTTTCAGTTTCAAGTAAGTTAACTCTCGTTGAAAGTTATTAGGGATACAAAAAAAAAAAATGAAGGCAACAGAAAATGTGGTTCTTACGGAGAATGCAACGGATCTCGTGGCCCGCCAAACAACCAAACCAATCAGTGTTGCGAGAAGCTTACCATCGCTCATAAAAAAAGGGTTATCTCCAAGCAGAGCGTACAAAATTAGAATCGAACACTAACAGCATAATATCGGTGTATTTTTACGATTCCGGCGTTTCCGGTAACTATCGATAAGGTATTTAACACAAAAAAATCGATAAAATACAGGTTTAACTAAATCATGGTATATACCTAAATTTATTTCTAAAAGTTGTTTGAGCTATCTTTAATCTAAATCTAACGTTCACAAAATCACGTTTACTTAAATTTATTATTTATTTATAGTTACTCATTTACTTAATTTTTTACAGCTTTGGCGCCCCTTTCACCACGTTAAAACAGACAAATAAAAACAATAAAAATCTAGATGCGAACATTTTAATGATATCGATATCTAACTACTCTCTTCCTGAGCCGCTGAAAATTATTAGTAGTAATCGATACCACTCAAATGACAGTACTTGAATATTGTCGCTCTGCTTGGAGATAACCAAAAAAAGAATACATAAACGCCAGGCTACCTTTTTGGGCCATGAGAGAAACTAAAATATTTTGTGTCAACTGGAATGATCGAAGGAAAACGCAGCAGGGAAAAAACAGCGAGAAAAGTTGCAAAAATAGCGACGAGAGGTCGAGATGCCTGGAAGGTTATGATCACAGCTACTGTCAGCACGGTCTGTCAGCCCGCCTCACCACCCGTGCCACTTTGCCCCTCCCCAAATTAATTTTGACATGTCATGTGATAGTCATGTGACTTTAAAGTTTTGTTAAGACAACCTAGGCCTAGTTCTTGTTATTACCAGTACTGATAATACCGATATTGAAGTGGATTTTGTTTTCCCCGTGTGACTACAGTTGTTTTAATAGTTCAATAAATACTCCCACCATGATGCTGGCAATTATGTAAAGAAAACCTCATACATTGTGAAGGACATTTCAAAATATCCATCTTCTAGAAGTAATAAGGATAGATTATATTCACACAATTTCCGTAGTAATTTTGAGTTTGATTAGATCATTAGTCCGTATTGATCATTATTTGGTCTTCTTTGTAAGAACTATTGCAAATCTGTTATTAGCTAGACCTTGATCCAGATCTAAATCCCATTAGTGACCAGTAGATCTAGGTCTTAGGTATTAAAGAACTATTTGCTCGTTTCAGATGCAACCACTTTGAACCCAACAGTGCCAGTGCCAGGGCTTTTAAGTTTGCAATTTAAAAAAAAAAGGAAAGCATATATGCAAGGATCATGGTTTTCTTTGCTTTAGTACTACCATGTATTATATTGTTCAGCGGTGTATACATACAGACTGAAGCTGCTGTTGGCATGTTGTATCCTCGTGACAGTGAAAGTAGAGAGTCGAAACTGCTGGATGGCATTTGGCATTTTCGGGCAGACATGTCGCCCACTCGAACCAAAGGTTTTGATGAAAAGTGGTGGAAAGGATCCCTTTTGGAGGTGCATCTTTTTTTTTTTTTACTTGTATTGTATTTATGCTTTGTTACGCACCACAGCAATCCAGTAACATATTCAATTCAACAATATTCCACAGTCTCCGAAACTGAAAGCATTAAAGTTAAATTTATTTGCATTTTATATAGCTCACAATATTCAGTAATCCAACTTTGAATCATCAATGTTAACAGTGATGTTTTTTGCTAAGGGACAAGAATGATAAAAACATTTAGTCCTAATAGTACGCTGTTCAATGATTTTAGGAAGATGGTATTAATAAAGTTCATTTTATAGGAATCCCCTTTTGACAGAAAATAAGATTTCGCTTAAAAGTGAAAAAAAAAAACACCCCCCCCCCCTTTTTATTTTTACTTTTTCAACTACTATCGTCACACAAATCGTGACAAATGTATAGGCTTTCTTGTTAATCCAAACCTATTTTGTCTGCACCTTACATATATATCTAGACCAATCGGTCAATGGTGTTCAGCTAAAAGTGTAGCTAAGCTTTTTAATAACATACTGCCTGATGACTGATGTCTTGAAACTAGTTTGAGCAAACCACAAGTATTTATTAAAGGAGATCAAAATTAAAATTCCATGTAGAGTTGTAACATGTTATTCGATGAAAGCCAAGACAGGTAAAAAACGTATGATCTTAAAAAAAGCTGGCTTACTTAGTCTTTTGTATAAACTTGAATCTGAATAAGAAAAGATTCCTTTTCCATAAGTACTAGATCTATACATGTATTCCAAGCCAAAAATTAAAACTTACAAGGGAGTTTATCTTTGTAAACCATTGTAAACTATGAACAAAACCAAGAGCAGAGCGAAAAGAATAGTGAAATGAGTTAAAGAACAAAATAAGTTATAGCTATTTAAAAGTTGAAGTTTAGGGTACACCATAGCGTAACTGCAAAAATCTTGATTTTAGACTAGAATAATTTTAAAAGTTTTACTCAGCGACTTGTGAAAACACATAAATTCCTAGTTTGAAATTTCCTCCTATAATTATTAAAATGTTTTTATTTGTTTTGTACTTAGAGTCAAAGGAATTTATAAAAATGCATTTTACATCAAAGTCTTTATTGGATATTTTTTGCATGACACTCATTTAAATTGTATGCTAGACATAGCTTCAACACAATTTTGACTCCAGTGTTGAACATGATAGAATAATAGACCTTAGGGCCAAAAAATTTAAAATATTTAAAAGGAAATATGACTGCTGTAATGAATTTAATCAATCCAGTCTTTTTATTTTCTGTGTCATAATTTGGAAACAAAATAAAGCAAGTCTATCTTTCCTTTGTCATGAGATATATATATTTTCACATGGATGTATAATTTGTTTTGCAACAAGAAGCTGAGAATCATTATAGTGAAATTTTTACATCAATATGTATAACATTGTAATTACATTTTTCCTCCATAGTTAATCAGCTTCAAAAAAGAATTCATTTTGGGTGCTTCTTTACTCTTTTTAGCAATTTTTTAATATTGTTTTAAATTTTCAGTCAAATGGTAGTTTGTTAACAGATCGCAGTTTCTCCGGTTTCTTTAATTTCATAGCAACTGGCTTATCTGTCTAGAACATTGATAGCATCATGGTTTCAGGCTAATTTTTTCCCATGCTCTTTCTCTCTCTCTCTCTGGATTCCCAAAGAGACAGGCACACAACTTTATAATTAAGGAAAAAAAAAAGAAACAACACAACTATAAATTTATATAAACGTTTCGCCTTTGATTTTGGCTCCTTCAGTACACAAATGAGAAATAGAGGACGAGTAACAAAAGTTATACATATATTAGTCAAAGCTGGAGACAGATTGGACTGGTGATTGGGTTGTGGGAAGGGCAAGGTGCAGCTTGTTTCTTTTCTAGCCGTAGTTGCAGGGTTCAGTGCACTGGCTTATGGTGCTGGTGGCATACAGCGTGATGGAATTGATAAGAGGTTAGTTGTGGTTAGCAATCTCTGTGATTGTGTGTGTGTATGTAGAAGAGGGAAGTATTTTGAATAGGGCTGCTTTTTAAGTTAGGATGTTTAGAGGGTCAGTAGTGATGGAGATGGTGGGGGAAGTCGGGGATGGAGTGTTTTTTTTGGTTTTTTTTTGGAGGGGGGGGGGAGTTAAAAATGCATGTATAACCTTAATATATATTCCACATTAAAGTTATCACAGACTTTTGCAAACAGTAAAATGTTTCAGGAGTTGTATACATTGTAAAGAGATGAAATCCTTCTCATAACTGTTTTTCTATTTATTTTTCACTCTCTCTCTCTCTCTCTCTCTCTCTCTCTCTCTCTCTCTCTCTCTCTCTCTCTCTCTCTCTCTCTCTCTCTCTCTCTGTCTCTCTACTCTTTCTCCCCCTCTTTATCTTCAGCTCTCTATTAACTAGGTTACAAATTAACATCTCTCTCCCTCTCCCTCTCTCTCTCTCTCTCTCTCTCTCTCTCTCTCTCTCTCGCTCTCGCTCTCGCTCTCGCTCTCTAGGTTTTCTCCCTGTCTGTCTGTCTGTCTGTCGCTCTCTTCACTCTTCCATTAACTGGGTTACAAATCTCTCTTTCTCTCTCTCTCTCTTTCTCTCTGTCTACTACTACTACTACTACTACTGCTGCTGCTGCTGCTGCTGCTGCTACTAATAATAATAAATGAGGGTAGCAATCTGTCTCTGGCCGCACAATTATTTATAAATCTAGTAAAAGCTAAAAGTGTACTTTACGTGTGAAGTAAAGATATAGGAAATGATATTTGTTCATTGATATTTATGCTTTTTGGTTCTAATGTTTCTAAGACCAGCATCTGAAAACATGTTTTCTGCACTGAGAAGACAGAGGAAAAAAAAAAGAAAATTTGAAACTTGAATTATGGCATCTGTTTCTTCAAATTGTGCTCTCTCCCTAAATACAAAGTTTTCTGCCGCTGCTACAGTGTGTGAGAAAAGTTATACTCATTGAAAGATCCATGATAATTTTAAGAAACTTTCATTCAAAACAGCCTATTAAGACTCATGCATTTAATGCTCAGACTTACTTAAACATGGTTGGTATCATCCACTTTAAAATCTCTACTTTACAATTGAAGTTTTTCTTTTAAACTGCACTTTATTATAGTAATATTTTGAGGCTTTTAATTATGATTAAATGTGAAAAAAATTATCCTGCATCAGCTGCCACCACAGCACTTGTTTTGACCAAAGTTTGAACTCATGAGTGTCGCTGATGAGTTTTTGCTGGGCGGTGCATCAGGCAACCTAAAGATTGAATAAATTGGCCCTGTGTTCAATAATTATGCTGCAAAGGAATTATTGCTTTTAATCATTCCTCTAAATTCGATGTATTTTTATAAGTAAAGTACTCAATCTGATGATGAGAATCATCACTTATAACCAGCTGCTTTTTAGCTCTTCAGCTATGAATGAGTAAAAGATGGAAAACAAGAGTCTCATACCTTTTGTTTAATCTCATTGCAACATCCAATTCAATGGCTGAAACAATTTTTGGGGAGAAATAATACCATTTCAGACATACATTCTTTATTTACATTTTTTTTTTCTTTTTGTTCAAATGAAATAATGACCACTCTATCCTTCTCAAAGACAACATCACTAACGAAAGTCACTGGTCTGTTAGCAGGATCCTGACTTCTTGTGTGTTCAATAACTGATCTACATGAGGAGAAAAAAAAGAAATAGTTCATTACACATTTTTCTCAATGATCAAAGAGGAAATATAGAGGAGAAAAGAATTAGTTTTGAACGGATTACATCCTCCTTCAAAAAGCTACATTTCCTCAAATTTTCAAATCATAATTACTCATGAATACTTTGGTGTTTTTCCTTTTTCTTTTTTCTCTTTGTATCCTGATAATTTGAATTCCAATAAATCTTCAGTCTATTTTTTTATTCCAAAGACTTCAAAATAATAACCAGGCTGGATTGTTTATAACCTTGGACTTCAAGATAACTGTGAGCTGACAAAAAAAAACTGATTTATGTGAACTTCACTATCAGAGCACTATATGGACTAAAGCACTTACAGAGCGGCTGCTTTGATTTCGGTACACAAAGAATGGGGCTAACAAAAGGAGGGCAAACCAAGCCTGACTTGGCAAGCTGATTATTAAGCCTATGCTATTTCACGTAGACCTCTACTGGTATTGTTTAGGCCTACATCACTGACCTCACTTTGGTAGTTTAGGTGCTTTGCACTTGTCCTTGTGTTGTTAAATTATAGAGGAAAAGATGATGCTCTTTTTACATTTGGTGAACAGGTGATGTAGATGATTGAATATTTGTCGCAGCTTCATCACCATAGTTTTTCCACTTAATTCATAAGCCATGAATGAACTGTTTGTGAGAAACTGCCAGGCATCAATGTGTTGTATGTTAACAAAAAACTATCTTATTTCTACAGTTATAGATGCCGAATTTACAGCCCTGGTGATTCAAAGGAGACTTTATTGCAATGCTCAAAACGTGTTTTTATAAGAAAAATACGCATTTCATAAGAAAGCCTCATATGGGTCTATCAATATGCTGCAGTCTAAAATTACAACTACTGGCATAGTCTAGTGGAGGATTATCATTAAGAAGAATAAAACTGTGCATTTGAATAATGGATATTATGATATGTATTTAGAAAAGTATATTAATCCACACAAGCTAAAAAAAAAAATAGAAAAAATGGGGAGAGAACATGATTTACAATTTAATGAGACAAATTCAGAAAAAAAAAATGAAAGTGCACAGACTTACACCATTTTAAAATCTTGGAAAGGTGTGCAAATAGTGTAAGAAATATTCCCTAGTCATTATACTGTTCTTTTTTATGAAAGATTCTCTCTCTTCACTCTTCCATTAACTGGGAAATCATCAAATTAACATCTCTTTCCCTCTCCCCCCCCCCTCTCTCTCTCTCTCTCTCTCTTTAGGTTTCTCCCTGTCTGTCTGTCTGTCTCTCTCTTCACTCTTCCATTAACTGGGTTACAAATCTCTCTCTCTCTCTCTCTCTCTCTCTCTCTCTCTGTCTCTCTGTCTCTCTGCTCTTTCTCCTCCTCTTTATCCTCAGCTCTCTATTAACTAGGTTACAAATTAATATCTCTCTCCCTCTCTCTCTCTCTCTCTCTCTCTCTCTCTCTCTCTCTCTCTCTCTCTCTCTCTCTCTCTCTCTCTCTCTCTCTCTCTCTCTCTCTCTCTCTCTCTTTAGTTTTTCTCTCTGTCTGTCTGTCTGCCTGTCTGTCTCTCTCTTCACTCTTCCATTAACTGGGTTAGAAATCTCTCTCTCTCTCTCTCTCTCTCTCTCTCTCTCTCTCTCTCTCTCTCTCTCTCTCTCTCTCTCTCTCTCTCTCTCTTTCTCTGTCTCTCTGCTCTTTCTCCTCCTCTTTATCTTCAGCTCTCTATTAACTAGGTTACAAATTAACATCTCTCTCCCTCTCTCTCTCTCTCTCTCTCTCTCTCTCTCTCTCTCTCTCTCTTTAGGTTTTCTCCCTGTCTGTCTCTCTCTCTTCACTCTTCCATTAACTGGTTAAAAATCTCTCTCTCTCTCTCTCTCTCTCTCTCTCTCTCTCTCTCTCTCTCTCTCTCTCTCTCTCTCTCTCTCTCTCTCTCTTTAGGTTTTCTCCCTGTCTGTCTGTCTGTCTCTCTCTCTTCACTCTTCCATTAACTGGGTTACAAATCTCTCTCTCTCTCTCTCTCTCTCTCTCTCTCTCTCTCTCTCTCTCTCTCTCTCTCTCTCTCTCTCTCTCTCTCTCTCTCTCTCTCTCTCTCTCTCTCTGTCTGCTCTTTCTCCTCCTCTTTATCTTCAGCTCTCTATTAACTAGGTTACAAATTAATATCTCTCTCCCTCTCTCTCTCTCTAGGTTTTCTCTCTGTCTGTCTGACTCTCTCTCTCTGTGTCTCTTTCTCTCTCACTGTCTGTCTGTCTCTGTATGTATGTCTGTCTGTCTGTCTCTCTCTCTCTCTCTCTCTCTCTCTCTCTCTCTCTCTCTCTCTCTCTCTCTCTCTCTCTTTCTCTCTGTGTGCCTCTCCCTGTATAGGTTGTACAGATAGTATTATAAAACCTGATACAGCCAAACAGTGTTACAAAGAATAATGATATAGGCTACATAATTATGAGTGTATAAATGATTTTTGAGTATCATGAATAAAGATGCTAAGCACATCTGTTTCTCTTTCTATCACACGCCATCAGCACCATAAGTCAGTGCACTGAACCCTGCAACTACGGCTAGAAAAGAAACAAGTTGCCCCACAACCAATCACCTGTCCAATCTGCATCCAGTTTTGGCTAATATATGTATAACTTTTATTTCTCTTCTTCTATTTCTCATTTCTGTACTAAATAAGCCACAATCACAGGGAGAAACATTTATAGTTGTGTTGTTTCCTTTTTTAGTCCCGCAGTTTTAAAAAGTTGTGTGCCTGTCTCTTTTTAGACCCTGTATCATACTATTTACAGGCACACAAGTCTTTTTGGGGATCCTTTATACTCATCAAGTTGTTCTCCAAGTGTGGTGATTTTGCTTTTCAATTTGGACTCTCTCTCTCTCTCTCTCTCTCTCTCTCTCTCTCTCTCTCTCTCTCTCTCTCTCTCTCTCTCTCTCTCTCTCTCTCTCTCTCTCTCTCTCTCTCTCTCTCTCTCTCTCTCTCACTTCCACCCTTCTTTTTTTTTGTTTCTGCAGCTATGGTCTAACGTATTTTGCTCCCAGTCATCAAAGCCAAACTTGGTGTCTTTATTAATTCAATCTCATTATTCGTATGTTATTTTTAGAGTGGAGCTGTAATTGATATGCCTGTTCCTGCTAGCTATAATGACATCACTGAGGAGAAAGCTTTGAGAGACTTTGTTGGTTGGGTGTGGTACGATCGAAACTTTTATGTTCCTCCTGCCTGGTCTAAGAACAGGCGTGTTGTCTTGAGATTCGACAGTGCCCATTACAATTCCATTGTGGTGAGTTCAAAATTAACCTGCATGTTTTAAAATCTTTCTTTGAAAGATCATAGCAGCTTTACAGAACTGTATGCAAACCATAGAGTATGTGATATTATTTTGTACGGTATATTGATTATCAAACAATAGTTTAACATGTGCACCTTTATAGCTAACACAATGGTCAGATTGTTGGAATTAATATACATATCCTTCTTCATTGTTACAGCTCTAAATACTTTTTCCACATAGATAAAGTGGGTATAGTTGTGTGCCAATTCTAAATAATTGAAAGTATAGCTTTTTCCTGCTTTTTTTTTATTATTTTATTTTTGTTTTTGTAAAACAAGATTCTTATATGAAATCTGAATCTTTTGAAGCTGGAAGATAGTTTTATGGTTCATATTTTGCCTTGCTGGCATCTGAATTTTTTTTTCATTGATTTCATCAACAAACAATTTGGTCTTGAAAAATGCATTAGTACAGAAATTTTGCTTTTGCTTAGCTGAATTTTTTTTCTTTTACAGAATCCCAATGTCTCATTACATGCATATTCCTATTCACTTGAAAAGTGCATTTGAAAAAAATTATATATAAAAGGGCAGGTTTGTTTTGAAATTTTATGAGTAAAAGTGTGGCAGAAATATATTTATTTGAATGTGTACCTTGCAAAAGTATATTACCTAAAAATAACATCCCCAAATCATTTTTTTTTTGCTAAATACTTGTTGGTTTAATTATTTCAATATTGCATTTGCATTTCTCAAATCTTCACTATCTCCGAATCTCAATTGAAATATCTGAAATTTTTTCTCATGCCAGTGGGTAAACGGAAAACAGTTAATGGAGCACAATGGTGGCCATCTTCCTTTTGAGGCTGATGTGTCCTCTGCCCTCAGGTTTGATGGTCCAAACAGAGTCACAATAACAGTGAACAACACACTAACACCTACTACACTCCCACCAGGAGAGATTAAATATCAAAAGGACACAAGCAGGTGAGATGATCGGACTAAACAAAATATACTTCAGTCGGGAAATTTCACAAATTTTTACTGTAAACACATCTTTCTTTCCCCACCCCCCCCCCCCACCCCCCAAGTTTCTCTCTCTCTTTAAATACAAAGACAACAAAAACACCACACTGTCTTCTGTGTGTGTGTGTCTCTCTCTCTGTCACAATCTCTCATTCACTCACTTTCATTTCCACTATTGCCATAAACCTAGATTACTTCGTTATAAATGAATAAAAATTGTTAAATGATACAACTGCCTGACTTTTTATTCTCCAAGAACTATGATTTTCATACCTCATAGTCTATGAATGCTGGCTCTTGTATGTCTCTGAATTCCTCTCAATCAATTCCTATATTGCTTCAGGTACCCCAAAGGATACTTCACGCAAGTTTTACAAATGGATTTCTTCAATTATGCTGGCATCCATCGTCATGTTCGCCTGTATACCACCCCAAGAAAATACATTGATGATATCACAATCCTTACAATTGTTTTAGAGAATAAAGGTGAAGTAACCTTTATAGTTCTTTCAAATATATTGAGTTAGTGAGCTATAAATCCCCATAACCGGTATTATATACATAGCTTGAAGTAACTAAATATCTCATAAACTTATCACGAACAAAGAAAATAGAAAAACCCCTGTTATGTCTTGCAGGGATAACAGAAATATTGAGGTAAATGGTGATGTAGAGCCAATTGACTTCTTTACGTTAATACATTTTCTTGCTCTTTTTTTTCTTAACCTTTTTAAAGCCCTAAGTCTCTGTTTTACAGCCTTTAACTGACAAAGGATGTATGCAATATCATTCAATTGGATCACAATTTTTCTGGACTATTGTCTTCTTTCTTTTTTAATTCCTTTTTTCACTATCTTTAGAATAAATTTCTGGTGATTATCCTTTTGCCAAACTAGGTCATGTCAAATACACTGTTATCCTTGGAGGTGAAGGAAGCAGTGGAGAGGACAGTGCTAGAATCTCAGCTCTGGATGCTACAGGCAGAGAGGTTGCTGTCAGCTCAGCCTTGAATGGTACCTTAGTGATACCCAACCCTAACCTCTGGTGGCCCAGTGGGATGAATGATACAGTCGGGTACCAATACACACTAGTGGTAAAGCTCTGTTTGCAATATTGATTAAATGGTTTGATGTTTTATCATTGACTGTAAGTGAATTACAGTTTTTAGTTTTATTTTCATACTTCACAATATGCATAATTAAAAATATTTATTAAAAAAAATAGTAAGTCTTTTACTATGCCTCTGTGGCACGAATATGTGCCAATAACGATGAAAAACCTGTCATTGAATTGGCAGTTTATCTTCTTCCAATGTCTCTTAGCCTAAATCACCTGCACAAATTGCGATTAGATTAATTCACATCAACATGAAGGTAAATTTTCCGGAATCTATACAGTTGCCAGTTTCAAGGTTCAGCTTCAGCTCTGTATAGTCGAGGATCTAGGTCTGGAATTGATTTGGTCTTGAAGTCAGCCGCAGAAGCTCCTAAAAATTGCAAGCGACATGGATGCCTGCGAAAAGTCCATAAAAGTCATAATTATATGATAAAATCTTGTAGAAAGCTTCAAATTTTACAGGAGTTCCACCTTGGGTTTTATTTTGTTCCCAACTTAGTGCCCTGGCCCTTGTCAAACCTCTGGTCTTCTCTTTCTCTCTCTCTCTCTCTCTCTCTCTCTCTCTCTCTCTCTCTCTCTCTCTCTCTCTCTCTCTCTCTCTCTCTCTCTCTCTCTCTCTCTCTCTCTCTCTCTCTCTCTCTCTCTCTCTCTCTCTCTCTCTCTCTCTCTCTCTCTCTCTCTCTCTCTTTCTCTCTCTCTCTCTCTCTCTCTCTCTCTCTCTCTCTCTCTCTCTCTCTCTCTCTCTCTCTCTCTCTCTCTCTCTCTCTCTCTCTTGAATCTCTTCCTTTCTCTATATCTATCTACGAGGGCAGGCTGATAATTAAGTTCCGTTTAATCATAACTTTTTAATTTTTCACAGCATATACATAAACAATACGTCAAACGAAAGCTTAATATCTCAGCTACATACTTAGCACTCTATTTTTCGATGTAGTCACCGTCGCGATCAACACACCGCCTCCAACGTTTCACTAGTTGGCTCACGCCGTCAGCGAAGAATTCAGACGGCTGTCCACGGCACCATCTGCGAACATCTGCGATAACTTCCTCATCATTGTCATAGTGATGGCCCTTCAGGTACTTCTTGAGTTGGGGAAACAAATAATAGTCAGAGGGGGCAAGATCGGGGCTGTATGCAGGGTGAGGTAGGGTCGTAAGTTCCAGCTGCCTTAAGGCGTCCTGAGTTTGGCGACTGGTGTGCGGGCGCGCATTGTCGTGTTGCAGGATTGAGTCCTTATCACGCCGAATACGTCTGAGTCGGAGTTTGAGAGCTCGGAGTGTTGAAATATATCGCTCAGAGTTCACAGTTTGCCCTTGCTCCAGAAATTCCATGTGGACCACTCCCTCCATGTCCCAGAAAACGGTGAACAAGACCTTTCTTGCAGAGGCAACAACCTTGAACTTCCTTGGACTTGGAGAAGTTTTGTGCCTATACTCCATCGATTGGGCTTTACATTCTGGATCGTAGTGGTGGACCCAGGATTCGTCTCCAGTCACAATGCGTTGCAGAAATGCTTCTCCTTCTGCATTGTAACGCTCTAAGAGTTGAGTACACATGTCCTTTCTCTGCGCTTTCATCTCTACAGTGAGCTGTCTTGGGACCCAACGGGCAGAGACTTTTCGGTAACCCAGTACAGTTGTGGCGATATGGTGCACTCGTTCTTTCGAAATGCCTACTTCATCTGCAATTTCCTTTTGTTTGACCCTTCGATTAGCTCTAATCATGCAGTCAACTTTCTCTCGATGAGCCGTGTCCGATGCGGAAAGGGGCCTACCCGAACGCTTTCGATCACGCAGAATTGTCTCTCTGGGGTCTTCCCCTTTAAAAATTCTCACCCATTTGCGAACTGCACAGTCTGAAATGCACATTTCACCATAAACTGTCTTCATTCTTGCATGAATGTTTGCAGCAGAACATCCCTCAGCTGCCAAAAACTCGATAACAGAGCGCTGTTTGATGAGAAGGTCATTGGAAGTCGCCATTGTCTCATAAACATGGCTACCACATCATGTGTTGCGCGTCACTGCATTATGAGCACGAATGACGTCACACAAACTTGTTGTTATAGTTAAGTCTAGAAAAATGGTTCGGGAGTATATGTATGAAATTTTAGGTCGATGTGACGAAAATTGACCTAGTTATTAGCAAACGGAACTTAATTATCAGCCTGCCCTCGTATTTCTCTTTTGTAATGAAATTATTGTTTTTAGATTAAAGCTCTACATAATCTTGCAAATTTTTGTTCTCAAGTTCATATTTATTGCAATCGGCAAAGACAATGTAGCTTTTCAGGATTTTATATGCAATTAATAAAAACTGAAGAAAATAAATTTTCTTTTTATTTTGAATTCCTATTGAATTGATTTCTTGGAACGGTTTAATTTCTGATTAGAAGTTTAGCAAATTTCATATGAAAAAGTCTGTGATGTCTTGCAAAAGCCATCTGCTTTACTTATGATTATTAAGTTGAAATTTTAAAAAGTTTTGGAACTGTTGAATTTGTGTAATTGTTTTCAGACCAAAAAAACAAAGAACAAGGATTATTTTTCAGGTAAACTGTTCAGGTGATGTATACCGTCAGCCATTTGGGATCAGGACAGTGCAAGTCACTGAGAATACATTCCTCATCAACAACAAACCTTTTTATTGTCAAGGGGTGGCCAAGCATGAGGACTCAGATGTAAGTTCTCTTTTCATTTCTTTCACAAAATCTTATTTCTCTCTTAAATCAAAATTGCTAAAAGCTGTAAGAATTTGTGTCTGTTGTTATAATAAGCTCAACTTCTTTTTTTTTACCTTTTTCTAAAGATTTACCTTAAACCTAAATTTAAAAACGATGCTCTAGAAAAAAGACAGTCCCTATCTTTCAGGAAAAAGTAGGTTTAGACCATTTGACCATAAATAAATACATCAATGACCCACTTAGGCTCAAAATTTTCTATCTAGATCAGAGGTAAAGGCTTGGACTACTCACTCATCACAAAGGACTTCAACATGCTGCGGTGGCTTGGCGTAAACTGTATCCGAACAAGTCACTATCCCTACGCCGAGGAAATAATGTCTCTGGCAGACCAGCAGGGAGTGGCAGTGATAGACGAAAGCCCAGGTGTTGGCATTAAGCATCAGTAAGAAGACAATTGTTTATTTTATTTATATATATATATATATATATATATATATATATGTAAATGTATAGTTTGAAGATAAGCTGGAATAATTGATAAGAGTGCTCAACTGTGGGAGCATTTCATAGATATAGAAGATCTTACCTTAAATTCTCTGCATACTACACTTGTGTTTCAAGCGGAGAAATATTTCATTCTAAAAACAAAGCCAAGCCTCAACAAAAGAAGGGAAATATTGTCATCGTGCCCCACAGAAAGAAACATTTACTGCAAAACTACCAGTGGCCCGGAAACGAAAAAAAACAATAACACAAGGTCGGAACGGCAACCGAACACACCTCACCTCAGTCATACCCGAAGAGAGCGGAGGACGGGCGACACCTTTGTCCTCCGCTTGAAACACAAGTGTAGTATGCAGAGAATTTAAGGTAAGATCTTCTGTATCTATATATAATTATGTATATACATTTTTCAGATTCTCACTCTTGATTTAGTTGAAATAAATAACTATGCAGACAAATAATCATGGCAGTCAAAGAAAAAGGTTTAATCATTTGTCTGGTACATTGTTTCTTATTTTAATAAGAATTGCTTTTTCCTCTTTCAGAAATAATATGGGTCCAAAATCTCTGCAACATCACAAAAATGTAATGTCAGAGATGATAAGGCGTGACAAGAATCGTCCCTCAGTCATTATGTGGTCTGTGGCTAACGAGCCTGCCAGCAATATTCCCGCTGCTGAGTCTTATTTCAAGTGAGAAAGTTACTCCACTTTTGATATTATTTTTCAACTTTGTTAATGCAATGTATGTTATTCAGATTGAAGGTAGATGGAAAAGATCTAAGAGTGATCAAAAGTATGTAATGAGAACCGATAGCAGCTGCAGAAATGAGCGAGAGAAGATGTTGGGTGACGAAGTATGAATGATGAGTGACAGATGCTTTCAAAGCATTGAGGGATCTTCGCTAAAGAGCGGGGTTCCTGATTGTTTGAACATTACTGAGAAGCCCAAAATTATTGTTTTGAAAATGGAACCTTGCAAGTTTTTGCTCCCAGCTTTAAAATCATGTCTAAAATTTTCAATATGTTAAGAAGGAATATTGTGAAACATAGTCATTTTTAGTGATTCTCAGTATAGTCTATGTTAAGAATGGTTTTAATATATTTATAATAATGAAGGTTAGCGATTCACTGCATCTTCTGATTTTTTATTTATTATAAAACAAATTCGTTTAAATTCTGACACGGTGAAAATCTAGCTATTTTTTCTTTTTCCTTATGCCTATCATTTTGATGACTATTTAGGTCAGTAGAACATTTTTTTTTGTCTTTTGTTTTGTTTGCTTTTTTTCCCTTATATTTTATTAATTGATAAAATTTAAATGTGGGGCATATTTTTTTAACCAATTGAACTATAGTGAAATAACAAAGTACTATAAAGACTATCAAGCTTACTGTCATGGTGCACCACTCTACGCTCTGCTAGAATATGGCCGCTGCGCTGATTCCACACATTAGCAACCTGGCAAAGAGAAAAGGAGGGCAGCAGTGTGTAAGATGGGTTGCCCTCATTGTTAATTTTCTAATAGAACTATCAACTACCTCAAGAGGAGATTGATTCCGAGCTTATTTAAAATAAAAGGAACTGAAATCTTTCATAAATAAGAACAGTATAATGACTAGGGAATATTTCTTACACTATTTGCACACCTTTCCAAGATTTTAAAATGGTGTAAGTCTGTGCACTTTCATTTTTTTTTCTGAATTTGTCTCATTAAATTGTAAATCATGTTCTCTCCCCATTTTTTCTATTTTTTTTTTTAGCTTGTGTGGATTAATATACTTTTCTAAATACATATCATAATATCCATTATTCAAATGCACAGTTTTATTCTTCTTAATGATAATCCTCCACTAGACTATGCCAGTAGTTGTAATTTTAGACTGCAGCATATTTATAGACCCATATGAGGCTTTCTTATGAAATGCGTATTTTTCTTATAAAAACACGTTTTGAGCATTGCAATAAAGTCTCCTTTGAATCAGCAGGACTGTAAAGTCGACATCTATAACTGTAGAAATAAGATAGTTTTTTGTTAACATACAACACATTGATGCCTGGCAGTTTCTCACAAACAGTTCATTCATGGCTTATGAATTAAGTGGAAAAACTATGGTGATGAAGCTGCGACAAATATTCAATCATCTACATCACCTGTTCACCAAATGTAAAAAGAGCATCATCTTTTCCTCTATAATTTAACAACACAAGGACAAGTGCAAAGCACCTAAACTACCAAAGTGAGGTCAGTGATGTAGGCCTAAACAATACCAGTAGAGGTCTACGTGAAATAGCATAGGCTTAATAATCAGCTTGCCAAGTCAGGCTTGGTTTGCCCTCCTTTTGTTAGCCCCATTCTTTGTGTACCGAAATCAAAGCAGCCGCTCTGTAAGTGCTTTAGTCCATAAAGTGCTCTGATAGTGAAGTTCACATAAATCAATTTTTTTTGTCAGCTCACAGTTATCTTGAAGTCAAAGGTTATACACAATCCAGCCCGGTTATTATTTTGAAGTCTTTGGAATAAAAAAATAGACTGAAGATTTATTGGAATTCAAATTATCAGGATACAAAGAGAAAGAAGAAAAAGGAAAAACACCAAAGTATTCATGAGTAAATATGATTTGAAAATTTGAGGAAATGTAGCTTTTTGAAGGAGGATGTAATCAATTCAAAACTAATTCTTTTCTCCTCTATATTTCCTCTTTGATCATTGAGAAAAATGTGTAATGAACTATTTCTTTTTTTTCTCCTCATGTAGATCAGTTATTGAACACACAAGAAGTCAGGATCCTGCTAACAGACCAGTGACTTTCGTTAGTGATGTTGTCTTTGAGAAGGATAGAGTGGTCAGTATTTCATTTGAACAAAAAGAAAAAAAAATGTAAATAAAGAATGTATGTCTGAAATGGTATTATTTCTCCCCAAAAATTGTTTCAGCCATTGAATTGGATGTTGCAATGAGATTAAACAAAAGATATGAGACTCTTGTTTTCCATCTTTTACTCATTCATAGCTGAAGAGCTAAAAAGCAGCTGGTTATAAGTGATGATTCTCATCATCAGATTGAATACTTTACTTATAAAAATACATCGAATTTAGAGGAATGATTAAAAGCAATAATTCCTTTGCAGCATAATTATTGAACACAGGGCCAATTTATTCAATCTTTAGGTTGCCTGATGCACCGCCCAGCAAAAACTCATCAGCGACACTCATGAGTTCAAACTTTGGTCAAAACAAGTGCTGTGGTGGCAGCTGATGCAGGATAATTTTTTTCACATTTAATCATAATTAAAAGCCTCAAAATATTACTATAATAAAGTGCAGTTTAAAAGAAAAACTTCAATTGAAAAGTAGAGATTTTAAAGTGGATGATACCAACCATGTTTAAGTAAGTCTGAGCATTAAATAGCATGAGTCTTAATAGGCTGTTTTGAATGAAAGTTTCTTAAAATTATCATGGATCTTTCAATGAATATAACTTTTCTCACACACTGTAGCAGCGGCAGAAAACTTTGTATTTAGGGAGAGAGCACAATTTGAAGAAACAGATACCATAATTCAAGTTTCAAATTTCCTTTTTTTTTTTTCCTCTGTTTTCTCAGTGCAGAAAACATGTTTTCAGATGCTGGTCCTAGAAACATTAGAACCAAAAAGCATAAATATCAATGAACAAATATCATTTCCTATATCTTTACTTCACACGTAAAGTACACTTTTAGCTTTTACTAGATTTATAAATAATTGTGCGGCCAGAGACAGATTGCTACCCTCATTTATTATTATTATTATTATTATTATTAGTATTAGTATTATAAATATTAATATTATTGTTATATTATAATACACAAAGCAATATTTGAATAAAGTTCGAGAGAGAGAGAGAGAGAGAGAGAGAGAGGGAGAGGGAGGGAGAGAGAGAGAGAGAGAGAGAGAGAGAGAGAGAGAGAGAGAGAGAGAGAGAGAGAGAGAGAGAGAGAGAGAGAGAGAGAGAGAGAGAGAGAGAGAGAGAGAGAGAGAGAGAGAGAGAGAGAGAGAGAGAGAGAGAGAGAGAGAGAGAGAGAGAGAGGGGGAGAGAGAGAGAGAGAGAGAGAGAGAGAGAGAGAGAGAGAGAGAGAGAGAGAGAGAGAGAGAGAGAGAGAGAGAGAGAGAGAGAGAGAGAGAGAGAGAGAGAGAGATGGTCTAAAAGTTGAAGTGAAAAAGGAAATTATAGAATGGATGCTTGAAAAATTTGATCTTTGAATGGAACTTACGTTTTTAACAAAGAGAAATCACATTCCCTATGTTTGCAATATCACTAGTCTATACTGATGAAGCCAATTTTGAGGTAAAACATTTAAATGTAATTTTGAATTTTTTACCTTTTGTCTAGATTAGTCCAAGTTGGGTGATTGTTTACACCTTATACAATCCATAATCATATCATTTTTCAATGGTTCCATTATTCATTACTTCATTGCCGTGGCATTTTTTATTACCAATGCATGAAGCACAACCTTTACAAATAGATGGTGAATGTGTACGTGTATCAGCTTAATCTGTGTCAATATTTAAGTGCAATGTGATTAGAATGTCTTTCTGGAAGTCTTTAATAGCCCTAGATTTCTCACACCCTTTACTCGCTGGTCTCTTTTCAAACATTGTTTGCCACACAGTCTACACAATTGTTTCAGTTGACTGATATGGTCTTCTAGCTGATGCTCCATGACAATTTTGTCTATAAGAACTTAATAGTCATTTGCCCTATAGATATAGAGGAAACAAAATTAGTTCTGCTTTAAGGATTTTAAGATACATGCTTTAAGTGCTCTATTAAAAGCTTACTCAATAAGACAAAATTGCAAAGCTCTTACATTAACTTGTGAAACCTAATAATAATTGATTATTAATACAAAGAAGAATGATATTGGTATTGGTAAACATAAATACAGTGTGATTATCATATCCACCTGTGATTTGCTAGGGCTGACTTTGAAACTTCACAGTTTTTTTGTGTCTTTTGCTTTGCAAGGACACTTTTTGTTCCACTTTTACTTAAAGTGTTTTTTTTAGGTTTTAGAAAAACAAGCATTAAATTGCGGATGTGATTAGTGAATGATGATCAATTGAAAAAAAGAATTTGAGTGAAGGTCAAAACTTGTTGAATAGGGTGAAATACAAATATCCATCATGAATGTATAAGATGGGTATGGGGTACAGCTGAATTTCAGGTCTCGTTATGCTCTCAGTTATCTGCCCCTGCTCTGACGGTGGGCGACGTCATTAATTGCCTCCCTAACAACTTTATAGCTAGTTGTCATAGTCCCTTGGGGATACTAATGGTCAACCCAAGCAAATCAAAGTGAATTCAAAAGATTCAGAATTCAGGGTTTTTTTGTTGACATGTCGAGCAGAAAAAAAAAAAGTATTTTCATGCCATGTTTGCATACCAAAATTGCATTTCATTTATTAGAATTTATAAGATTTTCATGCTTATAAATTAATTACTCTTGAAATTGCTTGCTTTGAGTTATATTCAAAAAGGAAATACTTAAAAACAAATTTAGTTTTTTTCATTCATCAATATGTGAAGGAAATACTTAAGTTTCCATACATGTGTATTTGAAAAGTAAGTTTACTTAATTGTATTTTTTTTTAAACCTAGCGTTTACTTTTACTGTCCGCCTAGAAGCATGATATATTTTACAGATTATCAGAAAAAGACAGGTGTTGTGGAGGAGACAAACTTTAAATATGATTAAGTCAGTCTGTACAATATTGGTTTCTTTTTTGCTTTTTTTTTTCGATTCATTGGTGCTTTTTAATGGACAGAACTTGATAATATGTAGAATTCTTTGGTTGAGATTTCAATAAGAAAATATTACTCTTTAATGTAGGTGCAATTTGTGGATGTTGTGTGCATGAACCGCTATTATGCTTGGTATGGAGATCCTGGTCATCTAGAGGTGATCCACCTGCAGTTACAGAGAGAGTTTGAAGGCTTCCGGTCCAAGCTGAAGAAACCAATCATTGTAACAGAGTATGGCGCAGACACCATACCTGGTTTACACAGGGTAATTGAGTGTGTGTTTACTTTACCTCTGTATGTATGCCTTACAATCCTTGGGTATTGGTTTGATGGAATAGTTGAGATTGTCATATGAGAAAGAAGTTAGATGAGAAGTGATTTAGTAAAATGTTTAGTACCTTAACCAGAGCGAGAAGATGGACTTTGGTATTGTTGTCATGTTTGCTTCTTTTCTTCTTTTCCTTTTTTTTAATCTCTTCTCATTTTTTAACAAACTAGCTTGCCTCTTTTGTGTGATACATGACATTTCACTTTAAATTCTAGATAGATACATGTATAAATAGACTTTACATTTTTATGAAGGTGAAAATTGACATTCTCAACATATAAAATTCGGAGTCTCACAAGATGAAAACCCCAGCTGACATATTTATTAATCTAAGTTAAAAAAGAAGACTTGTAGATGCATCTTACGAATTGTTACAATCAGTATTTTCCTCTGCTATCAATTTATATTTTGAAAATCTAAATTCTTGTCTTCTCTCTTCCTCTCTCTTTTCCTATTTTCAAAATAACCATGGAAAAAAGAAAAAGAAAATAAGTATTCAAATAAAAGAAGTTTTCAAATTTTAAGATATGCACACTTCATTATGTGTTCTTGTGATGATGGATATGGAACTTTAGCTGTATTTTTGGAAAGATTGTTCGTACAAATTTATTAAAGATTATGCTACTCTGCCATGGGCACTGTTTAGACAACAATATCCCACGACTGAAGCAGTTCTTGCCATCTGCTGTATGAATATTTAGCAGCAGATTGAGCGTTTAAAAATCAGGATGATTGAATTTAGAGCACTGGTGTTTGTGATTGCTCTTTATTTTTTTGTTTACATTTTCTAGTTGTACCATTGACATATATGGAACGGTAGCTTTGGTTAAATAAATCATTGTCAGAGGAAATGATACCTTAGTATCGTCTGCTCTCCAACTACTTAAGGAAGCATCTTTCCAATGAAGATTTTGTGGATCACACTCCTCCATTGGAATATTTCATATTCTGAATGTCTTATTTAAGGAATCTGAGATGTTGAGATGAAAATTAATGAACATACCTGTAACAAACATATTTTTTTTTTCTAAACATCCCTTTAGGAGCCATCCTTCATGTTCTCAGAGGAATATCAAGTTGGTTTCTTGCAAGAGTATCACAAGGTGTTTGACAATGCTAGAAAGAACTATCTTGTGGGAGAGATGGTCTGGAACTTTGCAGATTTTATGACTGTTCAAGGTAAAATGATCTGGCCCATTTTTTATTTGTTTGAAGTTGAAGAAGAATTTGGAATTTATTTTGAGGCTCTTTCAGAATCTTGTTTAGAAAGATATTTACGCATTCAATTCTCAAAAGCAATTTTTCCCATTGAAAATCAGTAATTATAAAAACATTAGTTTTTTCAGTGGTATGCATGGGGCAATGTTTCTAATGCTTCTTCTCCTGTGTCATTCATGAATGATAAAAAGTGGCTTTAAATTTTTAATATATGTAACAACAAAATGTAATTAAGTGTTATGTTTTCCTGGCCTACCTCTTATGCATGATCACTTGTTTTTCAATATCTCTGGTCCTCAGGTGTTACAAGGGTAGTTGGTAACAAGAAAGGTCTATTGACAAGGCAACGCCAGCCTAAACATGCAGCCTTCACCATCAGAGACCGCTACTATGCTCTAGCAGCAGGGCAGGACACAAATGTGTTGTATGAACTCAGTCATCCAAAACACTCCTCCCCGCATGTATACTCTATTTATTCTTCTCAAACGCAAAACCTTCATGACTATCACATTATGGCATAATCAATTTACAGAAGTGAGTTGAAAAGAGGGTTTTATACTTTTATGAACTAATACTCAATCTAGAAAATATCCATAATATCTCCTTTGTTGTTTTCAACAGCACACAAAAGAGGGATATCTTATACTAGGTTGAGGTTTAATGTTCTCAATAATATTCACAGCTGAGTATTGATTTTTCAATATCGCAATGGTCCAAAAAGAGCATACTGGATTAATCAAAGAGTATATTTTTGTTTGATGAATGATGAAGTTTGTCTATAATCTCACTTACATCTTCCTGTGAGGAGTGATTTTGTGTTTTGAAAAAATTATCACCTTTATCAAATAATGCAAGTTAAAATGTTTACATCTAAAACCTGCTTGTCTGGTTATTTACATTGTGTATCAAAACTGTTTTGAAAATGTATTGTTTCCCCTTTCAATTTAACAATAAATATAATTTGTTTCAATTTATTTTGTTTAATACTTGTTTTACAAAGCATATAGGAATTTTCATCTTTCAATCTTATTCTTACTGGATATATGTTAACCAGAAAAAGTTACGTTCTCTAAGTTTTAATTTATTTTTTTTGCAACTGTGGAGCAGCTTTTCTATGTCACTTTACCTGCTTCCCTCCATATAATAATTATCTAAGGATTCTACATATTAAATTATTACCCCTTTAAGTTATGTGACATGGTTGCTCCGTATCATGAATTCTCACTAATGTATCAGCGAGCAGCATAAGTGCCAATTTATAGCCACCACAGGACCTTTCGCGTAAGTGATTCTAATATCTTCAACATCCAGCCTGTCAGTTTTTACAAAATTCAGCTTAGAGACAAGTTAGAGGATATTTAATGGATATATATATATATATATATTCTCCTGCAATCTCTTTCTCTTGTACATCATAAAGCAGCTTATTAAATTTTTTAAAAATTATTTCTCTTTGTATGCTATATTGGAATCTGGATAAAGCCAACACCTAAGGTTTGAAAACATTAGTTGACTTAAACATTTGCAAAAATATAAAAAGAAAATACAAAATAAGACTGCCAAACACAGATGACTGTAAGCAAGGATTTCCTTTAAAGAGGTGGATCCCACTGTATTTGAAAGTTGCCATGTAATTGCACTGTTAGATACAAAAACATACCATTTCTTTTTAAACTGTACTATTTTAATTGCTATCATATTTTCCCTGAAACAACTTGTTTTAATTGTTCAGGGCAAAAAAATTGTTGAAATGTATGCATATTTATTTGGAAACGTTTTCCTTTATTGATGCTTTATCAAGCACAAACTTTTTTGGTCCTTAATTCTTGTGTTTGAGATTTGCAATCAATTTCAAAATAGAGTAAAAAAAAAACAACAAAAAAGCTATATGTTTGTATCTTGAGTAAGAGTTAAATGCACTAAGCTTGCATTATGTAAAAGTTTCCTTGTGATAAAAACTTCAAAATTTTCAACTGCATCCTTATTAAGATTAAAGTCATCAAATAAAAAAAAACGTTAGAAAATATTTCACAAAAAGCTGATGTCTTCAAAATTATGACCTTGATGATAATACTTGTTCGTTTACATCAAAATTATGACTTTGATGATAATACTTGTTTGTTTAACATCCTAACCCAAAAGACTGAGTTGTAGAGCTTTAAAAAATCAATATCATTATGATGTGTTTACTACGCTTATTTGTTACAAAGTTGTCACTCTCCATTTTTTGTTTATTTATCATAGGTATCCACCAATTTTTTTAACCCAGTCTGGATGAGTTTGCATTTTCCCTCATATCACAACAAATATTGTGGTTTTTTTGAATGGTGTATTTTTTCTCAGATTTTTAGCTCTTTTGAAATTTTATGAGAAAGAGGATTTTATCTTCTCTGAAAGACATTTCCTCTGTATTTTGATATTCTATGGTTAAGTACTATTATTAATACTAAGTCTGCAGAATACCATCATCAGTGAGAGAAATTGTTGAGAACATAAACTCTTTTGGAAAAGAGACTTGAACAAGAGAAAGACATATTATTAAAAATATTGGTTTTATTTACTTCAATAGCGATGCATTTAGTTTCACAACTATGCAAGCTGATTTGAAAACCAAAGTTTTTTTTTTCTTAAAAAAAAGAGAGAAAGAAATTCTCAAACAATTGAGTGCGTGCTTGTAGTTTGGTGTATGGACAACATGAGAGTTATGCAAGCAGTGCAATAGACAATCATTACAGAATCAGTTTTGCCAACTTGCAGCATGAACACATGAATTAAAGTAGTAATGGTGCCTTAGGGAGCATGTTTGTCTTTTTTGTTGCTTCTTTTTTTCTTTGTACCAATATTCCTTCATGTATCAAAAGAAAAAAATATCAGTTAAACTACAGAATTTTGATTTGCCATCATAACACAATTTAAAAAAAATAAAAAATCTAAAAATCTTTGCAGGGCTTATCCTAATACATGCAGTAAAAATTTGTGCACATATATTTGTGAGGCATTAAATGTGAGTCAGGCAGAAGTCATCAAGGCCTGCTTTTAACCAAAGTTAACATAAGATATAAATCTACCACTTTGTGGCTTGTTGAAAGAAAAAAACAATGTCTCTAGAAGCAGAGGCGCAACAGTTAGCACTTTTCCTTTTATGTGTGTGAAAATGATATCAATTAGGTTGCCAAAAAATCAAAATATGCCTTTGAAAAATTGTATCTTTTTGGAGGTACCAGGCTACCTCAAGCATATATTGAAATCTTAGAAAACTGATTTGATTGACAGCTATAAATTTGAATACGTAAATTGCAACATTCAATTCATATGACTCCATTGTAGTATTGTTTCCATTGCACCTGAGATAACATGAGATTTACGAAGTTCATACAATACATTTGAGCAGTTTGTTGATGACATACCTTCAGGATAATCACCTTCATAAAAACATTTTTTAAAACCTCACGATGGAACAATATCTCACTTCACAATTGTATTATTTGTACAAAGGCATAACACCTGCCCCTCCGCATTTAAAAAATCAAAGAATTGCTAACAGCTAATATCAGCAGCGGATGGGCTTCTTATCATATCATTATGACTATGGAGATAAAATGAAAATTTGAAGAGACAAGCTTTACAATCATTTCTGGCAAAAATACTATAAAATGTAATATTTCATAGTACAAGTTGCAAGTATATTGTAAGATTAAGTCAGAAATATCATTTGTTTTATGTTGTGTTGCTTTCATAAAAAAGTTATAAACTACACTCTACTGATGTTAAGCAATAATTTCTTTTCTGAGATTACTTTAAAATTGTGCTAAACAGAAAGTTACACAAAAATGATATTGCAGATCTGATTCTGAAACATTCTTAACTATAATGATTAAGCATATGCCATGCATGAATCTAAACCTTTCCTCATCATTTGAAACAAGAAGTGGTTTAAATAAAAGTGATTTGTTTTTGTGTACCTATTTTCTGTACAACAAATTGTTTAGCTTCGAGGCCTATCACTTGGAATAACAATTTATAAAAAATGGGAGAAGAGTTTTCTTGACGCCTGCATATGTGCGATAACATTTTTCATGAACAAAATAAAGTATTTCCCAATTAAATAAAAAAAAAAAGAAAAATTCACACTACGCATGTGCAATACTCTAAACGGTCTTTTTTTTTCAAAATTGTGTAAGACCATCTTTAAATATAAAGAAGGAAAACTTGTATGATGTCTAACGACTTCATCATTCACACATTTTAGTGTTGCCTAATTGTTTTAATTAAGAACATTTTGCACACTAAAAATGTCTATACTTAGAGACCTGATAAAGAGCGCTATATATTCGACAAATTCTTTTTCACTCAATAATTAAAAAAATATTTTTCACTATGACTGAAAAAAACTGACAAGAAATGCTTTCGCTTGATAAAATATCATTTCTTTAGATTAATTTAATTCTGCCGCTGTATATTAAAGTGACCTTACACAACTTCAAGGATAAAGATGACAAATAACTTCTTACCCCCTGCTTTCTTTTTTCTCTGAGAAAAAGAAAGGAAGACCTGTGTTTTAAAAACCATTTGAGCAGTTTGTTGATGACATACCTTCAGGATAATCACCTTCATAAAAACATTTTTTAGAACCTCAAAATGGAACAATATCTCACTTCACAATTGTATTATTTGTACAAAGGCATAAGAGAGAACACTTACATATGCATAACAATGAAATTAAACACCTAATGAATCAGCTTGCTGATATCTATTCTAGCCATAGTGGTTTTTTTTTCTTATCTAATGAATAAAGTAGAACTCCTCAATTAAGACTTAGCTAGTATAGGATATAAAATCAGGTCCATTTAGAAGGTGGGCTGCTTTACAAGAGACAACTTTTCCGTTACATGTTTAAATTAGTTCAAATATCTTTGCAAAATTTAAAGTACTCCATCCTAATTAAGAACAATACATGGATTTCAAATTTTCACCGAGTTCATTGCAAAAAGGACATGCCAAGAAATCATTGTTTTAGGCAACAGTGTTTGATTACAAGAGACCATTTTGGGCGAATTTGTGGTACAGAATAATCAATTCAAAGATCACTTAATCATGTATAAAATACAAGTTATGAAACATTCATTTTATTTCTCATAAAAATAAAAGATTAATATGCTGTAAGCTGAACCTTCCAAAGAGATCATTTGATTAAATTTTTTAAATTAATTTTCAAACATGTAATAAATTATCTAGGTTTGAAGTTGAATCTCATCTAATTCACCTCAGTCTTCAACTAAGCACATCTCCTACTGGCAATAGAAAATAGAGGAATTCTGAGGCTAAAAAATAGGACTTAAATTTCTTTGTTACAGAGATTTCATGCCACCTTCAAAACATATAAGATTAAAAGAGCAAAGATTACAAGAAATAAATAAATATCATTACCAGGTAGGTATGGTCTAAGAATTACGAAAAGAGAATCAGTAAGTATAGTTGTATATTTAATTTATGGTTGATGATAGGGAAATGAAAAAACAAAAACACCTGCAGAGCTGGTTTGCCTTTAAAATAGTCTATTGTATTACAGGAAGTAAACTTAAGAGAGTCAAGCGATGTAAAATCTTTATTGACCATTGTCCATTGCAGGCTTTTACCTATTCCTTTAAGGTGCACGAATCTTCAGGCTTTTTTTAAGATTCTCCAAATTCCTAAAATCACTAATGAAAATTCTTTCTAAAGATAATAATTCAGAACCCTTGATCTCACCATGATTTTGTTAGAAGCTGTTGGATACTAAAAATTTAAGGAGCTAACATAATTTTCAGCTCGAAAATTTTATATATTTTTAAAAACAGAGATACAAGTGGGAATCTTAAGAAACATGTTTAGCTGTTGAATGAAGCAGACATATAAGAATTGTAGGAAAGTTTGCTATTGTAAAATGACATTTGTACTCATCTATCAAGAAGATCCAAAATATTTTCTGTAAGTAGGGAAGACCAGCTGGACTTGTTACAGACACCAGTGTGTAAAAAGTCCAAATATTTTCCACCAATTATTTGTGGTGTTAAACAGAATGTCTAAATTGTTTAAAGCCCCTTATTTTAATTTTCAATCTCACATGTGAACAGTATGAAGTATATAGCATCTTACCTAAAACAGCCTACTGCATACATATCATATGTTGAAGACTTTGCTTAGCAACTAAGGCAAGTTTTTGTAGTTGAATTCTGCAACTAAAGAAAGGTAAATTTCATTACAATAAATCATGTAGAGTGAGAAAATCACTGTTTACACATCGGTCTGCAAGGTGAATAAACAGCTAATTAAAATGTTCATCAAAATTAACTCTCCATTACTTGATTTACAAGTTGAAAATTTAAATCATAAGGATAGATTGAAAATTTGGAAGTGAACAAAAGAGAAGGTAGTTTCATATGTATTAGGTATTGAAAGAATAGGTAAACAAAAGTGATAATGCAGAAGAAAAAAACAGGGCCTTATATACTGACCTGAAAGACCAGTGGATTTGTGTTTTAAAAAAAAATCTACAACATATGGCATTCAGAAGAAAATCTTATGTAAGACAGTTCTCTGTAGGTATTTTTATTTAGTTTCTCCACCACTGATGGGTGAAGCTGCTGAAAATTTGTACTAAAATTTACAAAGCTAAGCAACTCACCCAGGGCTTTTTGTCAGAACATTATACATAATTTTTGAATACTGATTGAAGCAAATACCACCAGCAATGATATTTTAATTATCTTCACCATGTAGCTTATGAAATTGAAAGTTTACCATTGAATTGTAATTTTACAATGTACAAACAAATTCCACTTCATACTAATGGAAGAGAGACATCACAAAGAATACAAATAATTAAGTCACTGCAGAAAGAACAAATTTTTCATTGGCAAATTATGGCTAATCATGCTGCACACAAATTTTAAGGCAATAGTAAAGACGATGATGATGATGATGATGATGATGATGATGATGATGATGATGACGATGATGATGATGATAGATATGAGAGGAAAAGTATAAGAGGGAAGATGTAAGATTTTTACATTGATGAGGGTAAGGAAGATGAGAGGAAAAGAGTATATATAATGAAACAAAGGGGGTGCATGACATATTGCAATAAAAAATAAACAGATTAAATAAAAAAAAAAGTGTGCATGAATTCAGGACAAGTGCCTGAAGGTTGACAAAAAAAACAAAAAAACTTTCATTAATCAAAATCAATCCTGAGACAATCAATTGATGGTCTTCAACCATGGAATGCTTAACTAACCAAATGAGAAAAGAACACTTTGTAGCAGTATCTGTCACAGTTGGTCTAAGGTAACTTTATCATTAGTACTAAGTACTTTTACTGAAAGTTGCGGAAAATTTCTGCAGAGGTAGAGGTCTTGGGGGAAAAATCTTTTCAGAAAGTCAATTGACATGTTTGCTACAAAAACAGCTATACAGAAATGCAGCCCTTAAACAGTTAAAGTACTCCTGTACCTAATTATAGACAGCTTTACAAATAGGCTTCATCATGATTTATATTACTAATTTACTCATCAGCTAGATATTTAGACTGTAGGTGCAACTACTATATCTTTGAGTTAACTTGAAGACCAAGTTTCTCATTCCAAGTTTTAAATTTCCTTGTGAAAAATTCATAATCACAGCCGATTTCCTCAATCTGGTCCCACAAGACCTTACAATCCTGAATCACATGGAGCTGTAAAATGGCCCTTGGCCCAGTTTTGGTTTTTGTTGCTGTTGTTGCTCTTGCTCTTCTCCTACCCTAAATGTTGGTGGAATGGGAAGAGACTTGCCATGCAGGCGTCGCTTCTTCCTACCTTCCTCCCCAAAGCTATGTCTGAATGCCACCTCTGTATCACCAGCTTTTCTTGACATGCCCTCCTGCAAACAACTTTGGTCAAAGTCTGCACTGCCAGTTCTATGGTGATGCAATGAAGTACTCCGCTGACCAGGCTGGTCTGAGGCAGACTTTGGCTGCACTGACCACCAGCTGCGACACTCACGGGACATCTCCAGATTTTTCTTGCTGAAGGGCTGCGGACCAAGTGATCGGACAAATGAGGGAGGAGATGTATGAGGGGAGGTGGCTGTTCTCTTTTGTAGTTGGGCATTTCCTGGAGAGGAGCTGGACAGTTCATGGATCTCCACAGGGATGTCACAATCTGGCATGTTGCCTTTGGGCGGGTGAGTTGGAGCAGTAAGGGTGGACCCTCCTTGAGTACTACAAGGAGAAGTAGAAGTTAGAGGAACAGTTGAGCCCAAACTAGCTATTGATGTTGTTGATATGTTCTTTGCTGTAGGAGAGGATGAACAAGAGTCTGGCTGTAAGCTGGCACTCTTCTCTTGATTCGACTCCACCAAGTAAGATGACGCACAGGGCATATCAGCTGTCTGTCCAGACTCAAACTTTCCCACGAGATGTCTGACTGTCGGTGAATTTTCCTCTCCTGGTGTCTGAGCTGGGGACTCAAACACCTCAGGATGGTCGTCTTCGGCTAGAACTGGTTCACTCATCAGTTGCTGAGCTTTGTCACAGCAGACTTCATCCACTTGTCCTTCTCTGTTGCAAGATGAAGCATGTTCTTGCAAACCAGCACTTCCTCTTGCAATATCTAAACGTTGCTCATTAATGAAAGGAGCGGTAGTATTCTCTTCATGAGTGTTGTTGGAGCAGCGTCGATCACCACCTGAAGAGAAAATTGGGGAAGTTTTTGCATATACAGGGTCTTGTAAAACAGGAGGCCTTGTTTTATTAAGGCACTGGACTTGTGCACTGAGATCCTTCCCAGCCATCAGATGTGGTCCATGGATCTCTGTAGTTGGGTCAGGTGACACAGGTTGTTGTTGCTGCTGCTGCTGCTCTATCTTCGTAACAAAATATTTGACCATGTTGGAGCATGGTTCAATCGTTGTGTTGTTTTCTCCATCTGCACTGATCTCTCGCGGTGAAGTAGTGCTTGGACTCATCAAAAGCGCTGAGCCAATCTCTCTTATCAGCGCTAGAGTATCTGTGTCAAGGTTTCCCTTTGGTCTTGGAGACTGGGGCCCCTCATTGTTGCCTGCAGTTGCTCCTTTTGTTTCCATGGTAACACCACAGTTGTCTGCTGCTCTTTGTCCTACAAAAGATGACTTTAGAGCTGCAAAAAGAGGGACAAAAGATGGTGTGTCAAAATTGTCATCCAATTCTTTAAAAGTTAGAAAGTTTCTTGAGTTAAAATTAAGGTAGAACTATTATCTTCAATCGCAATCATAATTTTCATAGCAAATAGCTTTCACTTTTTCATGCATGAATACAACACTAGAATATAAATAAAGATTAACATGGTGTGTTGAAAACACAAGTTCTATAACAATAAGATAATAATCTTTCAATGAGTTGTTGAACCCTAAACAATAAGTGTAACTATCACATAGAAATAGACCTCTCCAAAACACTGAAACTACAAATTTCAACAGCAAATTTTCAAACAAATAAGAAGTATTGCGCTTGGTAATTCATTTGATCATTGGTTAATTTCTTTTGAATACTGATACATTTAACAAATTTCTGAAGAAAAGGACTCTAAGAGCCAGCTTTAGGATTGTACACCACACGTTGGATGCTAAAATAAAAATCCATAATTAAAATAACATCTGATGCATTAAATATCCACTCTCCCCATTTGATTTTGCCTTCTTTTTCTTTGCTTCATTTCATAACCCGTGAAAGTGACAAGCATACCGAGCTACTTGAGACCTACCTTCGATTGATTGAGAAGAATCAATTTCACCAACACCCACAGTCCGTAAATCATCCAAAGATCGCCTTTTGGAGCCAGCCGAAAAACACAAACTGTTGGGAGGTCCAGCTGACCATCTTGAGTTGTTTCCTTTAGCGCACCTTGGTGAAAAGCTATCTTGTTTTAAACTTGATGTACGCAGCACAGGATATGAGGCTCTTTCCCCACCTTCATCCTCAACTCTTTCTGTTGGAAACCTGAAAAAAAAAATTAAAGGTTCCGAAATAGTAAAAGATGAACAAACTCATTGGGTTTGATTCCTGCAGCACTGGTTTTCATACTACTCAGGATTTAGATTTTGGCAGGATGTCAAAGCAAATGTGATGTTGCACAAAAAGCACCAGAGAGGGCATTTTAACTCGACAGCCACTGGCATTCAATGTGCATGTACTAGTCTGACATGCATCAAATTCAGGCAGTTGGAGTGGAAGAAGTCAGGCCAGGAACCTAAAATCTTTCCGTGCTTATAGCAACTCACTAGTTAAACAACAGGGTACAGCTACATTGAATCATCTGATTTGATTATCAAGCTTCTCACTATCAGAGACTCTGACAGCAACTTGGGAAGAAATGACTAAGACCACGAAGAAAAATTATCAAATCATATATTTCGGAAAACAAAGAGGCCTTAAATGTATATGAATTGAAATAAAAAAAAAACTTTATTGATATGAACTATTTATGGGTTAGTAGTGCTTCAAAATATAAGTAAATTCTTTAATATATCTGGTAAGAATCTAAACCTTTGTTGTTTTTTTCAGTATCAATTTAAATTCTGACTAAAAAAACTGCTTCATTCTACTTCTCATTATTAAAAAAATATATAAGTCTTTGAAAAAAATTCTTACATACTCCGAATTTCAGAACAATTCTGGACTAGAATAATAGCAGTAATTTGTTGCTTTTAAAATCATTTGCAGTTAAAAATTTTTGAGGAAGTCAAACTATATCTTGACCATGTAAAATACAGACCTGCCACTCTCCAGAGAAAGAAAATCTGAATGATTCTGTCAAAAAAATCTTAATCTGCCCAAAAAAATCTGAATGACTCGCTTCATTTTTGCCTTCTAAAGTGCAGCATAGATTACAAAACATGTAATGCGGTCCTTGCTCAATGTTCATTCATCAGTTTAGTCTAAAATCTGATAAAAACAAGGTTTCTTAGCTTGTAATTTTTCAGTGATGAAAAATTCTAAAAAATCTTGAGATCTTTTTTCCATACCTCTTTCAGTTTAAATCAAGTACTCTTTGCCTTTCAATACTTTTAAGTGACTCAATAAATTGGGTGGCATTGGCATTGCAGCATTTGATGAATTCACAAAGAGCACAGGTGCCAACCTAACTCGTGTGGGAAGTGTACAACATGACTTCAAAAGGTTTATTTTTATATGAAAAGGAGTAAATGTACTCTTTACTGAAAGGGTTAAAAAATGACACATTTGATGCTCTATTTCTGATTGTAGATAATTTTTCTTCATGATGTATAGGCCTTTCTCACACTTGACTAAGGAAAATCAAAATTCACATGAGTTTTGTTAGATCCAGCTGTAGAAAACTTAACCAGATATTTCATGGGGAGCAAATTGACAATTTGCTGGAAAGTTGTAACATTTTATTTTATAAATAGTCTAAAGAGCGTATTCCACTCTATTGTTCAATCACTTCATTGAGAAACAGGTCAATTTAAGTACAAAAATTAAGCTGTGATGTTGAGACTAATTAACCATGATTGAGATGTAACTTAGATCTAGATCTAAATCTACATAGATAAAATGATCAAAATCATAGATCTTGTGAAGATTGTAAAGTTTGCAGCCGGATAAAGCCTCTTAGGTCTATTATAAGATCTTGATCTAGATCTAGATTTTACTTTCACAGACCTAAAATTACACAGTCTTGTGTCGTTTCATCTTGATTTCCTCTAGTCCTTTTTAGGGTTTCTCAATCGATCTTGATAACTGACAAGATCTTGATGAAAAAAGCGCAGTCCTGGAATAGAAATTACTCTAAGAAGATAAAATAAGAATAATCCTTCGTTGGAAACAACGGAGAAGTCTGGATGTGAAGATAGAGAGACGGTTGTGCAGACGAATAAACTCAGCAGAATAAATATGTAGGGCAGTTACAACTAAAATATTAATATCAATTTCGATACCGGATTTGATAATATATAATAAAAAACAATATCCATATATTAAAATTATACCGTCTGTATTTATTCTTTTGTGCAGGCTATCTGTCGATCTCCTAGGTCTGTTAAAAAAAGTTTTTAAAAAAATGAAATATTTTAATTGTGGAGGTGAAAACTTAGTTCGGGAAAAAAAATCGGAATATTTCCTAAATATTCGGAAAATCGGAAATGGATCAAATTTCCATAAAAAATCGGAATGATTCCGATTACATTGGTATGAATGGCAAGTTTGCAAAATATGTAAATAATAGCAAGTATGCTCTACTTTGGCATTGTGTTAGTGGTCTTAAAATAGAATGTTACTCAGAAGAGTCATATCAGTGAACACACCTGTGTCTCTCTTCAATCTCCTTGCGAGTTCTTAACACTGTCCCAGGTTCTAAAGGGATTTCCTCCTTCTCATACAGGGTGAGACCCTCAGCACAGCGGTCAGAGCTTGCCCCGGTGATTGATCCAAGCTCCATGCAACTACGTGACTTGGACATCCCATATGGTGGTGATGAGAGCAGGTTTTCTCCTTGTAGATCAACACCTAAAAACAGGTATAAAATCAGGAAAGGTTATGAGAAATAGTCTCAGTGACACTGATAGACTCAATCTTAACACTAGGTTCGAGGCTATGGCCAGGCTGGCAGAATTTTTACCACAGGCCACTCTCATGATAGAAATTGTTTCCAGTGTTTTAGACACTTAATCCAAAATGACCGACTGCCCTCTGTTGCTGACTAAAGCTCTTCAAACACCAGACATTGATGGACTATTTGATTTTGCTATTTCATCACATCAGTAACTCAGACATGTTTTTCCTTAGACACATCTTTAGCAATAACAGCAGAGCTGAAACAATGAGCCCCTAAAATCATTTACAGTAAAAGTCTCGAGTTCAGACTTACTTCTTTTGTTGAGGAAAGCTGCAGACAAGGCACAGATGAATGTAATGTTAACTCTTATTCTGATGATGGAATTAAATTAGGCTCTGTTTTTGTGCACTTCGCTATTACAAAAATTCACTTTCACATCGAGACAAAAAAAATCTTGTCCCTCATTTCAAGACAGCTTTTTTTTTTGTCAGGACAAAAAAGCAAGAAGTGAATGTTTCTTTACACAAGGTTTTTAGATTTACTCATAACAATATAGCTAGATTATAATTAGATACCAGCATTTTTTTGTTCATATAACTTACCTGCCATGAATAGAATTTCATTAAAATTCTATCTTTGAAAAGTATGAAAAATGTAGAGCTTTGCAAATCTTAAAACAATTTTTTTTTTCGGGTAGTAGTGTATTGATCAGTGTTGAGTACTTCAATATCATTTATCATAAAAATAAAAGATCCTTTCCATGAACAAATTAAATTACAAGAATGAAAATGTAAATCACAGAATATCCCATGAAAATGTTTCTTTCTGTAGAAGGAAGAGAATCTGACATAAAATTCACATGCCTTCCTATTCAAAGCAATATCACATGTCTTTTTTTTGGTTGTCTGAAGAGAGTTTTATGGTGACCTTGGAGACCTTAAGTAGATAATGTCATTGACAATAATTACTCATAACATTTTGAGAATATAACAAAGAAGATAAATTCCCACCTTGACTGGGCTCCACAGCTATTTCTTGTCCAGTTCCCCCTCCATCTTCAAACTCATCTTCAGTCACCAGATGGCCTGTCTTATTGATGCCCTCCCTCATTTTCTGAACCTTGCCAGGGCTCCACGGAATCTTCTCTCTAAAGAAGTACTGTCTGACTCCCATCTCAATCTTAGGTTTGTTTTCACTAGCACTTTCAGCATGTTTTGGGCTGGTATTTGTATTATCATTATCATTTGGTGATTTGAGACTTGAATCATTTACACTGACTGTATTATGACCAATGGGCATGGAACTCATGTTGCACAGTTTGGACTCGGCATCCATATCACTGGCCTCTGCAGTTGACTTTTGTATATCAACTGTCTTATTTTCAGATTGTAACGCAGCAGCCTGTGCTGAAATACCATGAAAAGCCATCTGGGTTTTCTCATAGGCTGATGCTGGGAGTGTTTCACTCACCATAGGAGTATCATTAGACTCTGTCTCTGTAGCCCCATGTAACGTCAAGCTGGCGCAAGGTGAGTCTGATTGGGCTCCCTGACCTTGGTGTTGGTTGATGTCTTCTTCTATTAGATCAGAAGTTGCAAAGGTTGGTCCTGTTGCCACAGTGCATGGTGCACTCTCAGAGGCTCCATTTGTGAAAACATCATCAATGCTAGATTCGCCAACATCAGGCCCTAGTTCAAGAGAGGCCGGCCTGATCCATGAACTGTCTGGCTTGATGCTGCGCAAGGAAGCTGAACTGCGACCTCCTGTGCCACTGTCCTCACCAAGACTAAAGCCATCTACGAAAGGTGGAGCACTGCTGGATTTTCCCTCTTTGCTCCCAGCAGTAGCTCCCACAGTCTGCTCCTCAGTACATCTTAGACAAACCTGCTGAGAGTCTGAAACTGTCGATTCCTGGTGCACTTCTGTTGGTTTCAACTCATCTGCAATTACATCATCCATTGAGTCGGCACTCCTGGCTTCAGCTGCTTCTAAGTCTCCATCCATTTGCATCAGCTCAGGGGTCATGCCACGCCCTGGAAATAGAAACAATATTTTTTTTTCATGTGAGTGCACAAGTGAGCAGTCCTTCTTTCATCACTTTTTCAAAACACACTCCTAGGGTACAAAAATTGTCCCTCTTTTATTCTATTTATAAAACACAGATCATATCTACAATGTTATGCTTTTAATGATCAGATTCCCAAGAAAATTTGTCATATCTTTCTATCACCTCACTTAAATTCATCGCATACTTTTTTCATGATGAAATTAATAAAAGAAAATAACAATCCATATTTTTTGATGCTATGAGTATATTTCATTGTATCTAATCTTTCTCCTAACATTACTGTACTAATCATCACAACTGTACCAATCTTATAAAGATTTTGCTTTTTAATTAAAAAAACAAGGAAGAAAGAGAATGCGAACAAACTTACAAAAACAAAAACTTACAACAAGCCCACATATATAGAATACGTAAACCCTAAGCACACTATTTTGGCCATGTAATGAGAAGAGAAAAAGTAGAACATCTTGTGACAACTGGAATGGTTGAGGGAAAAGCAACAGGGGAAAACAGCTTGAAAAGATATTGGATGGACTAAGAAAGTGGCTCAAAGTAGGACGGGTGACAGAGGCACTGAAAGCGACGAGGGATAGAGATGCGTGGAAAGTCATGATGGCCTACACTAAAGAGCATGGCACCTGATTGATTGATATCAATGAATATATGTGTAGTTTTCTTACATAAAAGTTTATGCGATTAACAGAAGCATTCAAGTTTATAATTATGTTTGAGTTAGATAATTAAATATGGCAAACATTTCATTTTGAGATATCATTTATTCTAGGGCAAAAAAAATCTTTATGAGCTATGATAGACCTTTGACTTAATTTCAGAATAGGCCTACATTACTGAGGATTAATGTATCAGATTCTGCTTTGTACTGGGAATTATATCAACTGACTATTGGTGATCCAAGGTCTGATTTAAAAAAAGATCTATCAGACTCTTTGATGGGGGTTTTGAAAAAAATTCACTGTGACCTTATAAAAAAAAATTAATAAATAACACTAGATCTCCTACGACTCATGGCGCTAAAACTGAAATCTTTATGGTATGATTGTAAACCTGTGAAATCTGATTGCAATCATGGGATGACCTTGGAAGCTACCAGAATCAAAGATAATTTTCTGGCAACATCGACTTTGCAGTCCACTTATCCTACAATCTCCCTCTATGTGTACTGAGTCTCATTTCTCACAGTGAAGTCTCTGACATAAAATATTATGGAAGAGGAACACTACATAAGAGCACCAGATTGGGCATCTGCCATGATTTGAACACCTCATCATATGATCTTTAGTCAGGACCTACAGCTCTGAGCCACATTCACAGATTCACTCACCAGCGTGTAAATCTGCTATCCACTCTTCCTCGTAAGCCACACCCTCAGAAGCTGCCATCGGCCAATCAGAGTGTGACATCACGTGGAAGAGACTGTCTCCTAAAAAAGAGCCCTGTATTGGCTCAGGATCGTCTTTGTTGTTTGCATCATCCAGAAGATTTTGGTCTGACTTGCTCCGGAAAATGTCCCTCTTATTGCTAAATAGGAAAATGCAAATGAATTTAGGTACGGTGCAAACCATTTATCTTCAAATCTTTGCGAAACAAATTCACTTCAAGTTTTCAGGAATTTGGAATATAAGAATGCATCGTAAATGTCTTATTAAAGGGTCAACTCAATGAGCCAATATTATACAACATGCACAGTTTAGAAATCTTTACATTTTAAATATCACAAATGAGCAATGTGAAAAGGGGAAACATGATGGCATAGGTTTGTATCTTTAGTTTGGTAGATGCCCAAAAGAGAGGCCAAAATCCCTTCATTGACATCATTAATGAAGTCCCAAGTATGGTTGTACTGGGATTAAATCTAGTAAGAAACACACCAGTTCTTGGCAAGAGCTAAGTGTTCAGATATCTTATTTCCTACAGTTAAAAGAAATTAGGTTACACGCTTAGTGAGAGAAAATTCAGGAAATATTACTCACTTTGAGATAAAAGAAAAAATAATGGCTTACACAATTTCGAACTAAGTGGACTCTTTTGTATGTGCATTAGTAACAATAGGCTAAAAACTGGTTGTTTATTAGATACGGCTTTTTACAAAAGGGCTATTATTCAGATAAGATAATATTAAAAACTTACAAAAACTTATCCCCAGACAGAAAGGGTCTCAACTTGAAACGTTTAATCCCTACAAAACAATCAATGCACAAATTGCTTAGCTGAGCGATAATTCAGATTTATTGCTCTTCTCAACCCATTTCAAGTTCTATATTGCTTCATTCATTTCTATAGCTATGCAATTACTAATGTGAGAATGTCAATACAAAGAAATTACCTGTGACCAGATTATTTTTGCTTCAGCAATAAAGGAAACATTTGGCAGGCAAAAATGAAAGTTGAAGTAGGGCACAGAAAAACAAACCAGGACAAAGAGAATGTAAAATAAAGTGGTAGAACCAAGGGAAGGTAGAGGTGTGAGGATAAAAACAGCTCACCCGATAGAATAAAGGGAAGGTAGAAGTGTGAAGATAAAAGGAGCAGCTCACCTGGTAGAATCAAGGGAAGGTAGAGGTCTGAGGATAAAAGCAGCTCATCTAATAGAATCAAGGGAAGGTAGAAGTGTGAATATAAAAGCAACTCACTTGGTAGAATCTAGGGAAGGTAGAGATCTGAGGATAAAAGCAGCTCACCCGATAGAATTAACGGAAGGTAGAAGTGTGAAGAAAAAACGAACAGCTCACCTGGTTGAATCAAGGGAAGGTAGAGGTCTGAGGATAAAAGCAGCTCACCTGGTAGAATCTAGGGAAGGTAGAAGTGTGAAGATAAAAGGAGCAGCTCACCTGGTAGAATCTAGGGAAGGTAGAAGTGTGAAGATAAAAGGAGCAGCTCACCTGGTAGAATCTAGGGAAGGTAGAAGTGTGAAGATAAAAGGAGCAGCTCACCTGTAAGAATAAAGGGAAGGTAGAAGTGTGAAGATAAAAGGAGCAGCTCACCTGGTAGAATCTAGGGAAGGTAGAAGTGTGAAGATAAAAGGAGCAGCTCACCTGGCAGTGAGAATTCCCCCATACATGTTCAGCTGCTCCAAGAAACCATCATTAGGTCTCACGATACTCCGCTTGGATTTGACAAATTTGTATGCCTCATCTACACTCCAGCGCCGATCTTTCATCAAAAATGCCATCACCTAATACACAAAGATATATATATATATATATATATATATAAATCTGTTACATTGGATTGTAAAGGAAATGAACTGATGAGAAAAGAGCTTCATGATCTGAGAATAACAAGTAAAGTATAAAATATACAATACAATGTATTTATTGACATACAAGCTATTCTAAGTTATCTAATTTACCAAGTTGTTGAAATACTGGCTGACATTATATCAGACTGCCATTTATTCTTTTTTAACTGGCTTTAGGAAACAGCATATGCCTTTTTTGTATAAAAGAATATTTCAGAAATATTGTAAGTTTCAACTTTAAAGAAATCAGATTTATCCCAGAGAGACAAAGGAGCAGTAAATACAAACATCTTGGAGATCTAAAGAACTCACAGTAGATGCTGACCGGCTGATGCCCATCTTGCAATGGACTAGAACTTTTGATTGGTTATTCCTGTGTTAAGGTGAAAAGCGATGTATCAGATCAAAGATTTAAGTAGTTTTTGACTTAAGGATCTTACAGACTGTAAGGATTACTGATGAATTCACCTCATATACTTATCAAATCTCTATAAATATAAAACACAATTAAAATAACAGATGCATAAAATTGATCATTACATTATGCTGTGCATAAATCATGATTGAAATAGAGGCTTTGAAACAAACAACAAAAAAAAAGATATATTTGTCAAAAGATATCTTTTGTTTGAAATCCTGGCAATAAGCAAATAGTATAGCCAGCTGCAAACTCTGACAAATGAAAATGTTTAACTTTTCATATGACTATTTTTTTACCTTGCAAGTTCAAAAAAAAAAATACACACCTGGCTTTACAAATAAACTTGTATGTTTTGTCCCAGTGTTTGAGTAAGTCTGACTCCTCTACGTCCAAGACTCGTACATTGTAATATTGCAGCATACCCATAAAGAAATTGTCAATCTCCTTCGTCACATTAAGGATGTAGCCTATCCTATAAATTTTTTAAAAAGTGAGTCAGAAAAACACTTAAACTGACGCATGAATACAAAAAATGGATAGATAAAAACATTAAATAAAAGTTGATATCAGACATGGCAATGGGTAGCACAATACAGATGTGTTGTAACTTACTTCATTTAACAAGTGAATTTATCTAGAAGCTGTCTTTGGTGCTTAAAGGCGACTCCTTAAAACTTATCATGTCTGTTTTGTATATAAGATTTTATGAAAGGATCTCAATTTGGAGTTGAATGTAGAAATAGCCTTAACTTCTCTTATGACTGTTTTGACTTCTTGCTCATATATTAAGTGGCATAGTATACCAAGCAAATATGAGGTGCTCTATTAAAGAAAAACTCTTCAAAACGTTGTTGATATTAGAGATATCTACAAACATACACATAGATGAAAAAAAACCCAAACCTATTCTTCCAAAAAAAGTGAAGGGAATACACTTGTAATGTTGGAAAAAAGGCTGCTGATACCAATCTCTTCCAAGTCAAGTGATCATTCCTGAAAGTTTTCATTGGCCCTTAAAAAAATTTAAAATGGCTTCTAACTTTTGCTCCTGTCTTGATATATATATATATCTCTTTCCATTCTGAAAATTGTTCAACAAAACACTGTTATTTTATTTGCTTCTTGGGATATACAAACCCTTTGGCTTTTATCTCCTCCAAATTTGAAGCATTCCACTCAGAACCCAAATACAGGAAGTCAAGAATTTCTGAAGGTTCATCCATCTGGCCAAGGATGCGCATCACTTCCTCATCAAAATAACTCTTGAAGCCTGTCAGAGACATACCCATTTTCTGCTCCACAGCTCTTCGTAACTGAAACAAAAATCAAGATGGTTTGGGATGACAATCTATAAAAAGGCGGTGCTGAGCCTAGAGATACATATATGTCAAAAGGTCATATGGTTAAATGGTCTGTTAAATCATTGAAAAATATACTTTTTTACTCTAACTTTACAAGATGGTTATTCTATTGCAATTGAACTATTCCAGGATGTACAATACTTTCAAATGAAGCAAACAAGTTAAGCATGATTTTTGTGTGCTCACCATTATGGATGTTGCCTCATCTAAGTCAACCACCATCATCACTTCCTTGAGTTTCTGACTGATCGTCAACTTGATACGTTCATTCTCACTTTTGGACAAAAAAGGTAAGTCATAAAACAAAAACCTTTACTTTCCGCTACCAAAAATGTGACAAAAAAAGACTTGCATTTGGATTTTGGCAAACATCATTGCTATGACAAGGATGTAATATTATATTTCTAGTTCCTTAATTGGAGATATAAATTCTTTAGATTGATTCAAAGAGAAACATCACTTTTAAGTCAGGGTTAAAATATGTCATGGTGAAAAATGGTTCACATTACATTTCTAGTTCCTAAATTACAGGTATAAATTCTTTAGATTGATTTAAAGAAGAGTAATTACTTAATCTGCACATACTCATCTGATTTTATAACCAGGCTAGAAGGGGCAAACACTTCAATTCCTTCTATATTCCTGAATGCAAGATAATATAGAAAAAAAACATCACTGAGCACATTCACATATCAATCACAATCAAATATATTATATATAAAGCCAGCAACTCTTACATTAAAATTTTCTTTCCTTCAGTAATTACTTGTGATTTGTTGTTGATTTTTTCATATATTAACCAGCTGAAGCATGAAGATATGAAATACGCATAGACGTAGGTCATAATACTCACCGCTCGTAAAAACTCTAATCATTAAGTACTAATTTTTTAGAAAATTTTCCTCTCACAAGCAAAAAGTTCAATCGAGCAGAAGTTAGTAATAATTGTCTTCCAGGCAGCCTTGATCAATGAATAAAACATACAAATGGACAGTCATGATAATTTATGAAATCCTGTTAGGAACCTTGATGGCTCAGTGATGGGTTTGAAACCCAAACCACTTGACTTTGTGGCTTGTTTCATGTAAGAGTCAATCATAAGACAAATTTCAGGACAGGCATTATCAAATTCTCAATAAATGTTTAGAATTAACCAAGACATGGCCCTCTGTACTAACCACTGGCCCTGATGGACTTGATCAGCATGGTTGATCCTTGACTTGTAGTACCCGACCCAGGTATGGGTGAGACCATCATGGATGTACTTCATTGTCTCTGCCATGTTGACAACTTTTACTAGGCTCTGAATAGCAGACCTTTTGAAGACAGATATTATTAAAATGAGGAAACATGCAAACATGTAAAACATTTTTCATTATTGTGTGCCACAATCTATGATACATGTATCTAACTTGCAATGATACTATTTATTTTTGTAGTTCAAACATCATTGAACATGTTCATGATAATATAAGAAAAAACAAACTATTGATTATAATAAAACAAAAAAGATAACAATCTTGTGCTGAAAAAAAGTTGTTACTCTTTTATGTTTTGACACAAAAAGGTAAATCACATCTCAGCTAAAGTATTTTATACCAGAAATATTTACAGCAAGCAGATCACAAGGTTCCCTGTGAAAAACAAAAGTTCATGTTTTCCCGCCATAAATAGCTTACCACATAGCTTGTACAGAAACTGGTTTAAACAGGTAGGAATGCTCGTCGGTGTACAGGCTGAAGCCTCTGAAAATGTGAAAATAGCGATTAATTTAGGCATACAAAAAAAATATAAAACATAGACTTTGCTTTGTATATTCAGATCTGTCATTAATAAGTAACGCATGAGGATAATCTGAACATGTTTACAATAGAAATTCCAACTACTGAAAACCCATTTTCATGTCTTAATAAATCAGTATTGCAAGGAAAAACAATAATCCACTGTTCCTGTCGATCCCGTCCAAATAATCCCCATGAGCTTGATCTCTCTGCTATGTACAAGTTTGTTGTGCTCCATACAATTTAGTTTGAAAGAAAAATACAATGTGGAAAAATGAATTTATAGTCAACAGTGAGTATCCTTTGATTTACTAAGGAAAGTTATTAAAAGAAAAAAAAATGATCAAAAGTTGTTGCCAGATATTTTTTAAAAGTTATTGTATGTCCAACATTGAGTAAAAAAGCTGTTTTAAGACAGGAGAAAATAATACATTATGTAGAAAATTGCTTTAAAAAAAATGAAACCTGCACCCATAAAGGCACTCGCTATGGAAGGCTCATAAAATCATATTTAAAACATTTTTTTTCACTTATCCTCTCCCATCCATCCGGTAAACTGGTCCAACTGACACCAACTCACCCGTCTCCACCCAACTTCATCTTGAGTCCCAGCCAAACTGGCAGCACAAGACCGATGGAGGCCCCAGAGCTGCTGCAGTCGAGACCAAGAATGACACACTCCTCTGTATCCTGGCGACCTTTAGTGGAGACCAGAGCCATGTAGCGATGGTAGTTGCTGACCACATCTTCCAGGCGGATGGCCTGGAGGAGATCAAACCACAGGATCTTAATAAAGAATCCATACATATAAAAAACTAGAGCAAGACTAAGTCGCAGTGCAGATCCTATACAGCAATGTATACAATAGGTCAAAAGACCAACCCTTATGAATTATATGTTAACAATTATGAATTCAGTGGAAGAGAGAAAAAAAAGAGCGGGAAATTAGCTCTTCTTTTTTTTCCTGTTTCCTCTTGTTTCAAAATTTGTAAAATCTTATAAACTTCTTTTTTTTTCCTGTTTTCTCTTGTTTCAAAATTTGTAAAATCTTATAATTCCACAGGTGTTGAAAATAATTTTGTAGATTTTCCATATGGTAGTGCATCTCCAGGCACTTTTTTTTCTTTTTCTCACATAGTCTGACAAAAAGCATGCAGGTGAGTTTTTACTAGATATATTTTGAAAGTGCAGAATTGCTGGTTTTCCAGTATTGAAAAGCTCTGATAAATGCATTGTTTTTTAAAATATGCAGCTTTAAAGCCTGATATGTCTACCAACTTCAGATGGAAGGCAAAGTCTTAATAGGTGAGTCTCAAGACGATATAATATATATTGCCCAGTTTTATACCTTCATAGAGGTAGATACTCGATGACGGAAAAATATTGCAGAGGTTGATACTTGATGACGGAAAAATATCGTTCTCGTCGTAGAATTATAATTTCACCATTTGTTTTTTCATAGGATTCTTGGGTCACGCTAATCCCGAAACAAAAACAAAAATAAATGATTATAATTGTAAGTGCAAGTTTTAACCTAAGAATATTATATAAAGATATGGTATACACACTTGGAGGGGGGGGAAATTCTCTACCCATGATACATACAAAATACATCAACTACCAATGAAACGTTAAATTTACTGACAGCCTTTTTCTGGCAAAATTTTAAAGAAAGAAATATCAAGAATTAAAATCTGTATGAAATCAAGTTTCGACAACATACAATTTTGATAGTGTCTTCAGGTCGTAATATATGCAGCATTGCCTGAAGATGGTGTTGCATTTCCCCTGTAAATGTGAAAAAAAATCCAACAGAATATGTTAGAAGTTTATAAAGAAAATGGCACCATAGACTTGATATAAGGATAAATATGAGGCTATATGAGTTGAACATTTCTTGTACCTTTTTTATTTTAAACCTTCCCGAAAATCTATAAAATGGAGATCTGAAATCTTCTACAACAAAGGCATTGTAATTACACATTCTTTGAAGGCATCTCAAAAAAGCTTATTTAGGGACCATGACAAAGGAAATGAATCCATGTAATTGGGGGTAAAAACCCAGTAACAAATAAGATAGCAAAGACTAGTTGTTTAAAACTGAATACAAAGGTAATTAAAAAAGACTTAATGTAAGTCCTTGACTCGGAAATGAAGTACTCAAATTATCAAACACCAGGCTATGTACAGTGTCAAAAACTACGAAAAGACGCCAAGAACTCCTACTCACTATGCAATCTCTCCTAGACTTGTCCTGTCATGCAACTAATTTGAAATCACATGATTGATTCACGCAACAATCGAGGCAGGACTTGTTTTCAAGACATTGATTTGAATATTCGTATAAAACTGGTTATCTTTAACATCACAATATACACGTATGTTGCAGGCAGAAATGTCTTACTCCATAATAATGATGATAACATGAAAATAAAAAACAATCATAAAAAACAGCAACAAAAAAACAAAACAAACAAAAAACAAAAACACCAAGCTTGTTGCACACCTCCATGGCTTTTCTTGGTCGTTTTTCTTGTGCACTCATTGTGTGGCAAAATAAGAGCTGCACCCTTCACTGTGAAATAGCTCTCACTGAGGCTGTGGAGGAGGAGACATAACAAAAACTGAAAGCTTCTTACAAGAAATACTTCAGTTAAATCATATATGACAGGCAACTAAGGTTCACTTAGGTATTTGCACTACGCCCAACAATGCATTTTGGAGAACTCCAATCTGAGTATAAAATTTATCTTAAAAAGGGGGGGGGGGGGGAACCCCATACAAATCTTCAGAACAAATAAAAAAAGAAACAAAAAGGATGTGAAGATATGATGGCATGCAAAACTGCATCTAAATACAATAAAAAGCATGTATACAGGATTAACTTTACGGAAGTGCTTTATGTAAACTTCTTTACTGACTATAAAGAAAAAAAAATATATCAACGCAATTCAAACTGTATGCATAAAAAGTTATTGCAACATTGGTGTTGTGATTTAAATATTGCAAAATAGTATTTGACAAATTTTGTAACAAAAAATAAAAAATAAAAAAGACTGCAATGGTAATATCCAAAAGTTTTCAGGTGTTCAATAATTAGTAGCAAACGGTTTAATATTGTTAAGTCATTATCATGTTTGTTCTTTAACTTAGAGCAATATCATTCAAGACACTAGATATAGAGAATTTAAAAATGAAAAACTTTTAATTTGAATAAGTAAAAAAAAAGTATATAACAATTTATTTAAGAGAAAATAACAGCAAGTATTTATTTTATTCTTCACCTTAATGATGTTTTAAAGAAAAGTAATAAAAAGTTTTAAATCATTTTCTACTGCTTAGCTTTATGGCGTCAGCATTGATCTAAGAAAACCATAAAAAAATGCAAATGTATGTAAAGAATATAAACTGAGCATCTTGAAGAAAATGATATTTTTCTTTGTACACAAAACCCATATATCTAGATTTCTAATAAAAGCATGGTTTGTAAAATGTCTGTGTATATGTAACACAATTCAGTGCTGGCATGCTTGTTGGTAACTAAAACATCGGGGAAAAGTAATACAAGAAAATCTAAATGAGATACTTGACCTTCTCATCTTGTATAAAAAAAAATTAAATTTTAACTCGAAATCTGGGACAAAAAAGTTTCATTTATGTATATATACAACCTAACTTTTTTTACTCCACAACTCAACACCTTTCAACTTCAAATTTCGACAAGTCACTTTGCTTGGCTACTCTGTGATAGTTACGACTGATGCTCATCACAAGTCACTTTGCTTGGCTACTCTGTGATAGTTACGACTGATGCTCATCACAAGTCACTTTGCTTGGCTACTCTGTGATAGTTACGACTGATGCTCATCACAAGTCACTTTGCTTGGCTACTCTGTGATAGTTACGACTGATGCTCATCACAAGTCACTTTGCTTGGCTACTCTGTGATAGTTGAGACTGATGCTCATCACAAGTCACTTTGCTTGGCTACTCGGGGATAGTCACGACTGATGCCCATCACACTTCAGTTGTTCATTACATCAGGATGTGAGGGGCGACTACAATCTCAAAATTTAACAAGAAGTTCCCGCATTCGTTCTTCCTATTGCCATCGGGTTTGTAATCTATCTAATTTGAACTTTACATTCAATTTCATATGCTCAACGTCGAATAAATACTTTGGGCCAACGATAGGTCAGAATACTTTTCAAAACATCAAATATGTAAAGTTACAAGCGTCAATTAATTAGTTAAATAATAGTATTTCACAATGAGGTTTACATTGCTTTCGCTCAAATTAAAAATGTCGAGGAAAACGAGTGAGCTGAAATGTAAAAAAAAAAATACACTAAACAAATGTTTCGCTGTTTTGTTTTTTTTTGTGGTTGTTGATGTTGTTGTTGTTGTTGTTGTTTTCAGTTAAATTTCGTTCTATTGTGAAAATTTTGAAAATCTTCGCTTCCTTAAAAATCTCACCAACTATTTTATGCACATTATTTTAAGCTAAAGAAATGCAGATTTACTAATGCATCTACAGAATCCACCACCATGTCTTTTCATTCTGAATGAGCACATTGAAAAATGACAAGAGTCTATAGCAGTAAATAAAGCCATTTGTAATACATGGATCTCATAACTGTGGAGGTGATTTGACAAGAAATATGTCGCCGGTGGTGCACCGTATATGGGTCATTCTACCCATTTTGGGCAAATTTATAACATTTTAGGCAAAATTTCATATTTAATGCATGTGCTCCAAATTTGGTGTGTGCATGTTTTGATATGTTGTTGTTTAACATAGAAAGTGGCAGAGCAACACTAATTTTCAATTTTGAGATATTTCTAATTTTTTGTGACAAATACTTAACGTTAGAAACGTAACATGGACAAAGTAAATATGTAAAAAAAACAAAAATCAAAGACCAAATCATTGAAAATAAGATATTTTAAACTTTATTAAGTCAAAAGAAGACTATACAGTGATAAAAAAAAGGACAGAAATATTCTATGGTTTAAATAATGGAACCAATTAGTGAGAAATGTCACTGGACAAAAACACTTATCGCCAGTGCAAACTTTATATTTTGTTTGTTTACAAAAACATAGCCGTCAGCTCTTAGAAATAACAGAGGCAGGAAGTATGTGTAAGATGAAGACACACACGTGAAGAGTAATTCATTATCTCATGTTTATGAAGATAGATTTCAGGTTTTATGCATGTTTGTGAGAAATGTCACAGGACAAAAAAACCCATTATTTTATAACATTAAAAGAACACAGTTTAATTAATGCTGCAAGACAAAAAGAGGTAAAAATAGAAGCCAGTTTTATGAAGAACTGTGTCATTAAGTAAACCAACCATTAAACAGAATAACAAGACCAATATATATTATTTGGCAAAATATGTGAGAAATGTCACACGATAAAAAAATTAAATAAAAGCCTTAAAAGAAAACTACCCTGGTGCCTTTTTCTTAACATGATACATAAAATGTGACCATTTATAAATTACTACATTCTATAGAGAAAATTGTACTAAACACACGATTTATTTGAGCACATGATGTAAAACGAGAAAGAAAAAGTTAAAATCACCACATGGACTGAAATCTCTCTTTGTCCTGTGATATTTCTAACGTAATTTCCAGTATGGCACTTAAAGTTTACTCTGCCTCAATACTTATTCATGATGTAAAGAAAAACTTACATGATAGTTCTAGTCTGGTATAAAAATATGCACAATTTAACTTTCAATGCAAATAAGTATCATCTTTGTCAGAAACTTCACTTGGGACAAAGAGGAAACTTTCGTCCACTCAAGTTTTCACAAGCACCTCTCCTTAGATCTATATAGCTGAAGTAGAACTGATAAGTAGCAAAAATAGGGGCACAAGCTTTGCTAAGTACTGCCATTGGTGACAATATCTATTACTTGTTAAATCTTGGATTAGAGACTAAAATATTCCTTCGTTTGTTAGAAACATCACTGTTAGAACCCTCACATGGAATCCAAAGCTTGGACACAATCGTTCAAACCTACCTTTCATAGTGTCCGCCATTTTGAACTGTGACAAAAACGAAAGTAGGGCTAGTCGGTAGTCTCGGACATACTCTGGTTGTCTTTCTTTTATTAACGGTATTTTAGTTTCGAAATGCCGAGGTCACGTTAGAAACGTCACTTTTGGACGAAGTTTACTTTCCCAAACTTCCACTTTCATTTTCTCCTTCGTATGTTGAGGAGATTTTTAACCAATCAGATACAATATACTCCATCACTTCGTCTTACGCACACATTCGCTCTGAAAGGCTGGGAAGCTAAACCTTTATCGGTTGGGGCACTTTTTTCATCCCCTGATTTCGGACGAAAGCTGTGATATTTCTAACACAGTTTTGTTTTTTTAATTACATTAAAATGGCTAAAATGCTAATGATGGGATGTGGAATTATATTTTCTTTGTGTTTTTTCAAAGCAATACCTCCCCTTGATTTTTTTTTAATTTTACCATTGAGTTTTATGGTACTTTCTAAGTCTATATCACCGTGTTAGATTTTCACGTATATTTTAACTCCGTTTTTTGTCTTTCAAATGTCTTTTAGTCTCAAACGAATGACTTGTGACGATAGGCCTGCTTGGAGTTGATTCTATAATCATTTATTAATTGATTTAATAGTTGATTGCTTTTGACAACCAACCTGAAACTAATTTAAAAGATGTTTTATAATGTTATTAGCCACAGCCCATTATCGGTAGAATGACCCATATATCTGATACATACTTACTCGGATTGAGAGACAGGTTAAATGGTTTATATTATGACAGCAAAATAGATTAAAGATGCGAATGGCCGATGAGAGGAAATGATATGAAATGATGAGTATAAAAAAAGATAGCCTGATATAGAAACACTTAATCGGCGAGCTCAGATGGCATACATAACATCGAAAACGTGAAAAAAAAAAGTAATTCAGGTGAACCCAAGAAAAACCGTGGAATAGCTAGGAGAAAGAATACTAATAGTCATCTCTACTGAGATCCGGAATTGGATATAAGAAAAGTTGAGAGATATAGATATACTGAGCAGTTGTAAAGAGGGAGAGAGAGAGAGGGAGGGAGAGAGAGAGAGAGAGATAGAGAGAGAGAGAGGAGGGGGAGAGACAGACAGAGAGGTAAAACGAAAGAGAAGGAGAGATGGAGAGAGGGAGAAAGGAAGAGATGGAGAGATGGAGTGAGTGAGAGAGAGTGAGAGAGGGGGGGGTGTGAACGGAAACCCAAACAAAAGGACATTAAGAGGGAGAGAGGAGAGACAAACAGCCACACAAAGAAAGAAACAGGTGGCCCCAATCAATGAGGAAAACGGAAAACATAGAGACGTCTAAAAATTAAATATGTATAACGTGAAAGTATAATTTCAAGTCTACATTTTTATGGCTGCATTTTTTGTTCACCAAAAGCGCAAGAGACGAATAGTGAAGAAACCACTACACCTCCAATGCATTTTCAGCCCCATTCCCATCTTCCTTCCCTAGCCTGTGGGGCTGTAACTGTGATGGTCTGTTTTCTTCCTTCCTGGCTTGGTGCGACGGTCAACCTTGCTCTAGAAAGCCCGGCCACTTCACTCAATGGTCTCACGCACCAACTCCGGCCCGAGTACCGGTACAGTACACTTGGTGGATACTACATCTAGTCTGCACTAGGCAACACAGATCTGGATGCTTGAACAATGATGCGATGCTAGGTTTCTCGGAAGAAAGACAACAGGAATAGGTGTATTGTACGCAAACGGCTCAACAATGTCACTGGTGGGCAATAGGGATAGATGTACGCGGAAATGGCTCAATAATGAAAGATAATTTACCCGCAGGTTATGTTTTGGGGCTGAAAAAAAAACAAAAATTATTTACTGGATCCGTGTATAGCTATTTTTGAAGAGGCAGTGAAAGGTTCACAAGTTCAAGGGGTGGGAACGGTGAGACAGAGGGGAGAGGGATGGGAGAGAGAGAGAGAGAGAGAGAGAGAGAGAGAGAGAGAGAGAGAGAGAGAGAGAGAGAGAGAGAGAGAGAGAGAGAGAGAGAGAGAGTAAAGCAACCAACCATTCGAATCCTCTAATTATTATGCTAGAGATATTGTTTGGTGAAGAGCAGATATCACTTTGTAACCAGCAAAAAAGACGAACGGATTAACAAGTGTGTACAAGCTACAAGTGGTTGATCGACTGTGCCTGACGACTAATTAATGACGACTTCCAAAACCGCCTTATCCTCTGCCTCTCCGAGCTCCGAGCGAGAAATTGCCACAAACAAGTTTGGAATCAGTATGTTTTTACCGAAAAGGCATGTGGGTAAATATTTAGACCTTTTCCACTAAAATATACTGTCTCTTCTGGGAAGTGATGGATTCCAATTTCTACTTGTAGGTCAAAAGCTCTCGAGAGAAGACATGTATAGCATAAATTGTAAAGAAAGCTTAGTTGTAAGGTAAAAGAAGAAACAATTTAAAAAAAAATAAAACAAAACGAGAGCGTGCGAAGAGGAATACACTTTTTAAACGTGCCATACAGACATGATTTATCAAGTCATAAAATATGCAAAGCCTCAGGCGGTTAAAGAAACCTATTAAAACGATTGAAATCTTATTTGCTAGTGTCTTTATTGATTTGGCTGTGGATAAAGAACCGCATAACTCAAGCTCTTTGAAGGGAAAAAAAAACCTGAGATGAAAGAATGTCATAACAATGTTACACCTTCAACAACTTTAATGCCTGCCAAACATAAACTTGAACCCAGAAAAATGCGGGGTTTTAAAGGATCACCGAGACAAGAAAGTGGAGAACTTATGCTGATTGCTTGCTTGGTATTTGCATAAACTCAGTCTTCCTTGATAAACGAGAAAGAAGGCCTCTCAATAGCGGTAAAATCAATCGGGTATATTATGTGGTAATTGAGACTTACGCACTGCCGAGATGAGACACCCATTATTTAATGCGGGTTAGACTTAAAGTAGTTTAGAAGAACGCATTGAAGATTTTTCACAAATGAACAAAGGGTTGTGATTCTATTCTTTGATTGATAATCCCAGCATCATTCAGTGCAGGAAAATACCGTGTCTAATTATTGTACCACTATCAACTAGCACAGATGATAATGCTCGTATAGCATTTCACTTTTGAGGCTGAAAAGCGCTGCTTGTAACGTTAGTAGTTAGTATAGTACTGTACAGCCATAAGATCAGACTCTAGGCAGACCAAAGCAAAGAGAAGGACAGCCATTATTTTTCCTGAAGGCTTGACTAAGTTAAGAGTGCAAAACCAGCCGGCGTCTGTCTCTTTTATGGGTTTTATAACTCTCTACACGTGAGACTCTTTATGAAAATATGACGAGATAATTGTCAATAAATTACATTGTAATAAATGGAACATAGTGCGAGGTTTTTTCTCCAAAATATGATTAAGAACAATACATTTTTTCAAGTAGTCTTTGTTGCTTCAGCATTGTCTCGAATACAATCACAGGTAGGAGTGTGAGTAGAGGATCTAGAGCCGTCCCTCTGCAAGACATACTTCTAGTATCATGTACTCGTTTCACATGCTTTCGCCATCGTCAATTATTGGGATAAAAATGAGAAACCCAGCATATACCTTTAACTGTCGACCTAAAAAAATATACTAAAGGAAGAGATCTTGTATTCATCTACTGCTTGATATACTTGATATATACAAAGTGTCTTTAACAACAGCAACGAAAAAAAAAACCAACAAAAAACCCCAATGAAATGGACTTCTGGTTAAGACGTTTCTTCTTTGTTATGGGTTTTTACTCCTATTATTCCAAACTTAAAGTTGGAAAGACTTAAAACCCACTCCCAGAGCAAACCTCCCACCCTGACCTTTCCAGCATGTTGATGAATAGCGGTCAAAGTTCACACTAACAGACTAACAGCGACCCTGACAGAGGGAGCGTTTGTTGGGAAAATTGGAGTAAACACCCAAAGACCTGATCGTGATCAACTGATGAGAAAATACAGGAACAAGTTGGCAGAGAATGGAAAGGTAAACGATACTTACCAAGTTGAAGTTTGCTGTATATTCTACGGACCCACTAATATTCATCGAGGTCAATTGAGATAGGCTGGCCACGCCCGTGGAGGCTCACACTTTAAAGTTGTTAACTATTATGATTCTAATGTGGTCTATGATGCTGACTTATCATTACACACAAATACGTTTGGGATGGTGCAATCAAAATAGATAAGGGAGGGCAACTGACCTCGATGAATATTAGTGGGTCCGTAGAATATACAGCAAACTTCAACTTGGTAAGTATCGTTTACCTTTCCATTCTACGGACCCACTTAATGTTCATGAGGTCATTCGAGACTTCAAAGACATAACAATTAACACAACTTATACTATCAGGGCAATGTGCCACAGTCCACATCGTGTGAAAAAATTCGTTACACATAATTACGTTGTAATTGAATCCAGAATCACATATCGTTGAAATGTTAAGATTGCAGTACAACCTATCAGTTTACCTTGACTTTCTCATAAAACATCATGACATGGCATTTACTTAGCCTTGCCGGAATATGCTGGATGTGATTGAAAATAAGACGATAGTTGATATGTAAATAATGAGTTGCAAATGATATGATACCTCGATATAAGTGAGGAAGTACATAAATGTGCAGCTCACAGGACATATTGATCCACAATGCATCGGTTTGGAAACATCATGACGCTGCATGGGAATTAGCAGAATTCGGCTGTAGCAGTATTAAGTCATAAGATATGTTGATATAAGCAAAGGGTGGCCTAAATGTGTAGCCCACAGGACATATTGGACCAGAATTCATTGGTGTGGAAACATCATGACGTTGCATGGGAATTAGCAGAATCTGCTATAGCAGTATAAACTGATAATATATAATGATTGATATAACTGTATCTAGCCACAGGACAAAAGTCCAGTAATAGAAAAAGCATGACATTGCACCCGGCTCTGAAAGCGTAGAGAGGTCTCCTACCGCTATCCGGTTTCTGGTTACGGCATAGAACTGTTCTACATGTGAGGCAGCAGTAGGCAAAGTACAGAGAGGAGTGTTGTGAAAGAAAATGCACTAGTTGTCTAAACTGCCCCGAATGCTACAGCTTATGGGCTTCGGAAAAAAAAAAATTTGCAATTCAATCAGTTGTCTAGACTGCTTTCGAATGTTATATCTTCTGTGCTTTTGTTATGCAATGATAAAAGAACATTGTTATTTTGAAAGAGAAAAAAATGTCTTCTCTTTGTCTAATTTATTGTAATTTGCCTGATACGGTTGATCAAAGCATACTAATTTTTGGATGTAAAAGCGGTGCTAGGTTACCATTATTCTTAGCAAGTATCATGTGATTTTCTGTGGCTTTCCAGTGATGTTGGTCTTCGTTCGTCTCTATTCGAGTCAGTTCAGGGTACTTCACGCCATGTCCTGGGCGTTGACTTAGATTGTCTGGGAGTCGCCCACAGCCTGTCCGGGTTCAAGTAGATGGAGCTAGTCCATGTCAAGTACAAGCTATACATCTCAAGTGTTTAGTTAGATAGCTGAACGCACTAACATTACTACAATACTAGCGGCAAAAAAACTGGGGGACGAGCGCGTTTCAAATCGTCCTCCGTGCGTCGGTCAACTCATAAAGTTTCTTTGGGACTTGATTTAATAGCTAAGGATTGGTTACGTTCTCTTCATCTGTAGGACTACAAAACCTCTGAGCTTAAAATTTACCACTTTGAACAAGCGAGTAATATTTCACGGTTCCCTGTCACTGTCACATGGCAGGTAGATGGCTTCAGGGGTTTGATGAACTCTGTACACGATACAGGACGATTTTTCATCCCGTCGTTTTAAACTAAGACTAAAAAGTTGCTACAACCATGCCGGGTGTCCCCACGCTCACTGGCCTTGAGGAGTTGGCAGGCCGTTACTTCCCCACACCTAGATCAGGTCACTTAGATCTCTGGCCGTGCTAAATGACCTTAGTGGTCAGCCATAATCATCTTCCTCTCTTTTGCTCAGATTATGGTCAATGCGGATGGTGACAATTGGCGCCGGTTTTACGTTATTATGATGGTATTTTAACTTGGTAAGTTATACACATAACTTTTCAAATTCCCTCAGAAGATCTTAAGCGGACTAAACAATTAGAATTCACCGAGTTTTCTTCGCTAACATTTAAAGTCTTCTCTGAGCCTGGTAAAACTTTACACATGGTCAGGCTGGTTTTTTTTTATGATTTACGCTTCATTCCTTTTTTTTTTTTTTTAATATTCTCAGCCAAGCATATCCAACAACATGCTCGAGTCGAGTTCAGTAAATCACAATTAGACAGGGGTGTAAAGATAACTGCGAGGATGGAACTGATGTAGGAAAAGAGGAAAAGAAGAGAGCCTATCCCTGTGACCTGCCACTGTTTCGCTATCATGTTTTACCCTTAACTCTAGCACCTAATTTGACAGAAACCAAGCATGGAAACATTCTCAACTCATATTGCACCGGCCTACAAGCTACACGAGAACAGCGCCAAACTGTGAGCTTAAATCGAGAGAGTAATTACTTGCTCAGATCTTATGAGGCAATAGTTGCGTGGACGTTTCTTGCAATATTCGGTTGTTGTGCCTAAAAAGTCAATCAAAATCGATTTTGAAAGTCCCTGAGAGTAAGCCCTTATTTTTCTTTTCCTTGTGGCCGCTCTTGCCCCTGGCCCTAAATAAAGAAATAACGTGACTTTTTTGGTGTCAACTGGAAACGAGTTGGGGCTAAGATGTCAGCTTGAGCGTGTTGCCCTGTGTGTAAATCACAAAACCATACTCGTCATTCTAGCAACCGCCTGCAGGCTGCAGCGACAGGCACTCAGTCTCCCCGTGCTCTAGTGGATGGAACCCTCGGTCCTTATCGCAACCAGTGGGTCAGGATCGCAGTTTACTCTGTTGCCATATTGAGGTCAGTGTCAAACATCCAGGCTTTGCAATAAAGTGTGGAAATGGTCGAGTCTGGACATCACAGAAGCCATTTAAATAACAGGTTCGCTACGATTCGCCCAGCTGCCTACAGTTCGATCAATACATTACAATGTAGTATTTTGTGCATTCCAAAACTCCCCAAGCCTGCGGTTTGAGCCAATATATGTAACATTGAGTTTTAATTTTCTCAAAAATATTCTTTAAATAGTCAGCTGGTTTCTTTTTACAACACATCGCTTGAGTCACATACCTCTAGATTTTGTCAATACTCTGAAACGATTAAAGCTCCTCTATTCTTTCTTTAATAAATTCTTATCAGTTTTACGCCGTCTCTCTCATCCAACCAACAACGACTCTTGGTCTTACCAGACGTAACTTACCATAAGAATCACCATCTTTGAAAAGAAGATTCTGAAGATAAACTAAAACTCATGAGATTGTTTTAATTTTGGCAGAATACAAAATAAGTATTTACAACATTAACAAAATGTTCTAACCTATGAGATAGTCATAAATATACCGGGCAGTATATATTTTCTATTTTGGCACGTTACCATTCAATAAAAACCAGCCACATCTTATATCTAATTACTATATACGTCAAAGTCAATTGCCCGAGAGTTTATTAGGTGCAGTAACGGCCTGGCGTCCTCAGAACTTCACACTTGACCTGCGGCACTTAATTAGAACCACGCGACATCCACGCAAACACACAGGTTAAATAAGCTGTAACTGGTAGGAAAGCGAGACAAATTGCCTCTATTTTCGTTGTTTTATAAGCAGTACGCTATGAAAATTGCCAAAACTGTTAGAGCATTAGCAGCAGGGGGGCAGCAGGATATACGCTTCTCATGCACAAGCAAAGAAATCCTGCCCATTATAATCACAACCAGTATAACCATTATGTGAACTGCTCTTCTTGCATCCTTAGACAATCACTGCGACAACTTAGCCTCCGTCAGACCATCGATCAGTCGACTGATCAAGTGGATGTTTATCTCACCGAGAGACAAACGAAAAAATCAGTTGAAATTTGCGCTCTCGGCTATAGAAAGACAAGCGCTGGACCTAGACTTTCCCCCAAAACTGGGTTTCGTATTCATTGTGGCAACAGTTTTTGCCACAGCTTGATGGAGGACGTTAAAAACAAAAATTATACGATATCACAAATGAATACAGAACTCGCGCTTTGTGATTGTGGTGGGTGAGCTTGATAGAGCAGGTCAGCTCCAGAGTATTCGTCTCCATGCAGGTGGATCACACTAAATGTAGTACCGGTGTGTTGAAACGCATGGGCGACTCGATAGAAAATGATAAGAATGTAAAAGATTTACGTTCAGAATTGGTAGGACAAGTGCAAACCTCGGGCTGCAGAATGAACTAACTGGCGCACGCGCACAAAAAGAAATTGTTTTTACATGATTCTTAATGTCATATTGTAATATTTATCTTTCAGTGGTGAAAAAATATTCAGGGTTCAGCCAAAAAAAAAAATAGTTAATAGTTTATCGGTTGGAAGAATCCCCTGAATTAAAAAAAGCGTTCATAGTGAACCTGAGGGCTTGTTCATTGCTGAAATGAACAATAAATATTACAGCAACTGTTAACTCTGTATGGGATTCCTTTAGAAAGTGTTATTTCTGGGGAGGGGGGGGGTGATAAGATTTGGATCTGAAATTTGTAATGATGATAATGATAATATTATCAAAACGTCATAATAATAATAATAATAATAATAATAATAATAATAATAATAATAATAACAACAACACACTATTATGGTTGATCTGCCTGAATATAGTGGCCAGTACTAGGTGACAGTTGAACAAACCTTGACAGGATGTAATAAACACACTATTCTGGTTGATCTGCCTGTATATAGTGCAGTGGTAAGTACTAGGTTACAGTTGGGAAGAGCCTGACAGTATGTAATAACACACTATTCTGGTTGATCTAAGAGCAGCCAGTATATAGTGGCCAGTACTAGGTTACAGTTGGACAAACCCCGACAGTATGTAATAATACTATTCTGAATTATCTAAGAGCAGCCAGTATATAGTGGCCAGTACTAGGTTACAGTTGGGAAGAGCCTGACGTATGTAATAACACACTATTCTGGTTGATCTAAGAGCAGCCAGTATATAGTGGCCAGTACTAGGTTACAGTTGGACAAACCCCGACAGTATGTAATAATACTATTCTGATTTATCTAAGAGCAGCCAGTATAAGGTTACAGTTGGACAAACGCAGACAGTACGCAATAATACTATTCTGATTGATCTAAGAGTAAGAGCAGCCAATACTTGGTTACAGTTGAACAAACCCTGACAGTATGTAATAATACTTTACTGATTGATCTAAGAGCAGCCAGTACTAGGTTGAAGTTGAACAAACCCTGACAGTATGTAATAATACTGCTCTGATTGATCTAAGAACAGCAAGTACAAGGTTACTGTTGGACAAACCCTTATATTATCTAATAGTACAATTCATCACTTTACAGCCACAGGCATTACTATGAAGAGTAGCTTATTCCACGAATTAAAGACTAGTCAATACAAAAACTTTTCCTCATGCACTTTCCACTGAAATCTAGTAACACTTACATTGCACAGATCAAATGAATTATACCACGTTAAATGTTATATTAATACTTTCACACATTGGCCACCATCTAAACTCGATAATCGAAAAGTGTGGACTTTTCACATAAATGTTTTCCTTTCCGCAAGCTCACCACCTTGCTCGATTTAGAAACGTAAAAAATAATAATAATAATAATAAAAACATAAATCAAAAATCGCTGAAAGTTATCCGTTTAGCTTTAGATTTTTTTTCTTCCCTATTCGTTAATTTGATCTTTCAAAGGTCGAGAGCTTGAAGATTTCGATTAAAAATAACTTGTTGACAATTCAAGACAAGTACATACTTGAATCTGGAATTTAAAAAATCGCGTGTTTCGTTAATTGTTATTTTTTTTTTTTCAGATGAAATTTATACAAAAAAAAGAAAAAATAGCTCCAGGTAATTATGCCTCTAAGAGACAAGTTTTACATCGCAACATATTTTTTGTCCTCACCGTTTGTTTTTTTTTTTGGTTTTGTTTTCTTTACCTCCGTTTCATTTCTAGGATATCTCTATGCCTTGTTTTTTTTTAAAATAATGGGACGGCTTTACGACAGCGATAACCCATGCATGAAGGCAAAGTTACTATGAGCTACATAAGCACTGTGGGTGTTTCGTCGTAACTGATGAATGGTAACTCAGGTCCATTAGTTATGTACAAGCATATAAGCAATGACCACCCCCCCCCCCCCATCGCCCGGTGCAGCAGAAGCATAAAAGATTATGATATACTTCAGAAACAAAACTTCTAAGTACAGAATGGACAAGCGATAGATATCGGTAGATAGCACGCATAGTGAGGGAAAAAAGAAAAAAACAAAACAAAAAAAAAACAGTAGAGTGGGCTCTCAAGGTTGCCTCAAGGCGCTGTTGGTTAGTGATGTGGTTGGTATACAAACCGAAAAAAAAAAAAAAATTCATTTGAGGTTATTGGGCCGGCGGGCCGCATACGGAGCAAGGCGTCGGGCACGCAGGCCCGTTAGCTCACCCTGGTCGTAGCTTGTTGATCAAGCGGACCGTACTGAAGATGTGCCGCAGCTTCTCTTTCGGCGTCCTTGACCTGAAAGGAAGGGCAAGCGCCGAAGCGGCTAAACATTTTATCAAGCGACAGCTCTATTTTGTGGATATAGACTATACAGGGGGTTCAGGGAGTTAGATCTCACATATACATGATAATACAGCGTTACTTCCATATAATACACTATACATCCACTTAGGACGCTAATTATGGGCCACGCGCTACTCATCACTTGCATGTTCGGAGTCTGGGGACACTGCTACAATAATGTATCATTACAAGTGTATATACAACTTACTGTATGCAGGATATACGTGCATAAATACTATACAGCAGCAGGGCGGGCTGTATATTACATATGGATTTCACTTACACTGGGGTCCGGGAAATCCGCTAACATTATTGTTACTAGGTTTTTATCGTAAAAGAATGTTACGTTTACTCAAATAATGATCAAGAATTGTTAAGGATGAAAACAAGAAAGGAGGGAAGGGAGGCTTTGTGCTAGGGTGATCCCACATTGATACAACTCCAAAGTTTAACAAATAGATATGAGTATTTTAATCCAGAGTTAAGTACTTCTTTCTTTCTTATATTAAAATAATTGTTCCATTATTAAGTCAATATAAAAATAAGAAAAAAAAAATTCCATCTTCAAGATAAAAAACATTCTAAAAAAATAAAATAAAATAAAAAAAAAACAAAAAACAAAAGAGGTCTTAGTAATAAAAAAAAGTGAAGAACAATGCAAAAAGAAACATTTCACTACAAAATACAATAATTTAACTAATCTTCATTAGGGTTTTAGTAGGAAACACAAATTTAAATCCTTTAAAGCAGCCGCTTTGTTTTTTATTTACAACATAAGAATTACTTGCCAGTATACTTGAAGCCAAAACAAAATAAAGTACTGCGTATAAAACCATGTTTATATCTTCTATCTCAGTTTACAGCAAAATGCTAGAGAAAAGAACATAACTGTGTCAAGCACTATTCAGTTTGGTTATTTATCTTTCAAAATAAAAGAAGGTTAAGTACGGAAATCGATGCAAACGAAAAAGCCATGGCCTCAAGTTCAAGAAGTTAAAAAGTGTAAAAGTATTTGCTAGACAAAAGTTTTATACATCTGTTCACACTGTCAGCGGTCAAACAGAAAAAGGGAAAAAAAAACCTCACACCACAGCTAGGGATGAGAAAAAATATTTGTTAGTGGGTACCCAGTGGAACATAATTCTATCACAGAAAATCAGTTCCAACTTCACGTTTTTGTTAAATTCTAGGCTAAATTGTGTCAGAAGGGGTGGTAAGGTTTCAAAAACAATAAAGACATGCAGTTGATTTCACTGAAACCACTTGCAGCTGTCTTGAGATTTCTTTTATTTATATTTTTTGAGTTGCTAAGCTCCCTCCAAGATTTTCAAAGAGTAGTCCCTGATGGTTCTGAATTTCTTTTGCTCACTCACACTAAAGTAAATGTATCTAAGGGTATTCCACTACTTAATATCCTGACTACAATTATCGCAAGCCACAATACACAAATGAAGGAACCTTGTACAATAGAGATTATAAGTAGGAAAATTCAAAATATTATCTACATCTATTTCATGCAAGCTGGATCCACAAGTGCAAAAACAAACACTTAACACACCCATGTTATGGTTAAATTTTTGGCATTGCAAATTCAATTTGAAAAATTAGACATCAGCATATTTACCTTTTCCGCAGTGGTGATCTTCCATCATTAGCATCTTCAGAACTTTCAGCCCCATCCTGTTGAAGAGTTAAGAGTTAATTAGAAAAGGAGAAGAGAACAGTAGTTTTTTGGTTGAAGTAATGAGCTCTTATGTTTTGACTGAAGACATTTCTTCTGTCTTTTTGCTGTTTGATTCAAACCTTTCTTTCTGCTTCCTTCTTCAATAATATCAAATAATTGTTGCAATTCTTTTTTTTTTCCTCCAATTAATACAGAGTCATCAGCGTTTCGCAAGTCACTCATGATCTGCCCTCCTACTTTAACTCCTGGGTATCCTTCTGGGTGTCACAAGTCTGGGAAAAGCAAACATCTTAGCCTGACTCAGACACATTTTTTTTTAACTGAGGTGATATATCCATCAGCTTATATATTTGCTGTCTGTTCCAAGCATGGTCCATGCATTACAAAGTCAAATTGGTGGAATTTGCATTTAGCAAGCTTTCATTTAACAGAAAATTCTTTTTGTTTAAAGTTTGTTTGAATTAGCATTTGTAAAACTTGCAAAATTTAGAGTGTTGTAAAACAGCAATTGAAAATGTTGAATAAAGACATGTTTTAAAAATCTGACCAAAACAGATTTCTTTTCTCTTTTTCCTTATAGTCTATAAAACAGGTTTGTATTATTACTGTTACACTTTACAGATTAAGTTTTCTTTAAAATTAAATTAAAAAAGAAAAATTATCAGTCAATAACAAAGTTTTGTGAGGGGGTTGTGTGATTAATGATATTCTTTTGTTTTGTTCCCTTAAAATCGTAAAAATTAGGAATTATACAACTTGAAAAAAAATTATAATAGGTCATAATAATAAGTTGCAGTTTTAATTTACATTTTGATTAAAAATTAGTTAACATGAAACTTATTCAACAGAATAAAAAATTTGATTAAATATTAAAACACAGGGGCTCAAAATCGTCTCTTAGCAATACTTTAGGTTAGGCCTGGTTGCCCGCATATCTCCTTACCAACGACCGTCTTCAGTGAATCAATCACTGTCAGATACACTCTGCTGACCCAGTATTTTGATGCATAATAAAGTTTGTCTTTGTTTAATCAGCTATGGTCAAATTTGTTAACGAGCTAGACTGGTTTCCTCTTGACTTTCGATTTATTAACTCTGTCTTGTGATTTTTGTGAAATTCCCCTGTTTTTATCTTTAAAAGGATTTAATTTAGAGCTTCGTTTTGCTCACTTGGTTTGTTAATTAAGTTTTATAAATTTACTTTTATTGTGTCAATTTAATTAGACAATTACAGACAAATCGCTCCATGGAAATCATTTTTTCTTCTTCAAAGGTTTTCTAATATTATTTCTCTTTCTGATTTAACAGGTTTTTTATCCTCAACAACAATAGAGAATTTTTAAATAATTTTTTTTTACACCATTATGGAACATACTCAAGATCGGCTCTACCATTATACCCCTATTGTGTTCACTTAATTTGACAAATACAGACAAACGGCTCCATACAAATCATTTTTTCTTCTTCAACGGTTTTCTAATGTTACTTCTCTTTCTGATTTAACAGGTTTCTTATCCTCAGCAACAATAGAGAGTTTTCAAATAATTTTTTTTATACCATTATGGAACATACTGAAGATTGGCTCTACCATTAATACCTCTATTGTATCCACTTAGTAAGATAATTACTAACAAACGGCCCCATACAAATCATTTTTTCATCTTCAAAGATTTTCAAATACCATTTGATTTTCTGATTTAACAGGTTTCATATCCTCAGCAACGACAGAGAATTTTTAAATAATTTTTTTTTACACTATTATGGAACCTACTAAAGATCCGCTCTACCATTGTACCTCAATTGTGTCCTCTTAATAAGACAATTACAGACAAATGGCCCCATACAAATCATTTTTTCTTCAACGGTTTTCAAATATTATTTGTCTTTCTGATTTTAACAGGTTTCATATCCTCAACAATGGTAGAGAGTTTTTGCATAATTTTTTCTTACACCATTATGGAACATACTAAAGATGGTCACTATCAATATAATTATGCGAATGAAATGTGCCGAACATGTGGCCAACTGACTTTAAATAAGAAGGGGAAAAAACAATATAAAATTAAAAAGTCGTTCTCTGGTGTTGAACTTAGTGATGGCATTAGCATGGTGTTTGGGACTGATCCGAAATCAATGATTTTTTTCATGATATGTTGCCATATAATATAAGGCAAACATAGCGTGTAAAAGGAAGAGATGTGGCAACTATAATAGCAGCCAGGATTATATCTATGACACAGACAACCTGAGATTTATGGTGTGACTTCAACAAACAAAATATCTTATTAACTCATCTTTGTGATACCATCTCTCTAACTAGCTTAAGGCATTGGAGTTTACATGCAGACACAATTGAAACGATGACAGATAGCCATACAGATAACGAAATCAGCGTAGAACTAATAAGTACCAGCAGGCCCAATGATAGCATAGAGACAGATAGAGAAGATTCCCACCAGTTATATCAGCATGAAAATAGAGACCACACAGACACTTCCCCCACTAGAGACAATTTAGAAAACGAACACGTTAGATGCACTACTAGCAGACACACAGACAGCGGAAGTAACGATCGACAGAGGTACAAAGATAGAATATAGATCTAGAAATTTACCACAAAACATGATTTATCAACACAGCAGTCATAGACATGACTTCTGACAAGCAACAAACACTCATCATTCCATCTACCCCCATAGCTTCATCAACACCTATCAAACCCTCTGGTCAGCCACAAGAGATAATTCAAAAACATCAATGATAAAATATGTTTTACTATTCGCCATTGTTCCTTGTTTGGATATTTGAACTTGATGGAGCAACATACGCTGTAGTAATAATTAAGAGGATCTACGTTTGGACCGAGCTCACAGACACAATTTTTGTGCTGAGGATATGATTTTTCCCTGAATGTTTAGAAAAATATTTTGTCTTATTGACAGCAGCATTTTTTTCAAGTTCTGTGGAGCCGATTGTCCGCTAGCAATCATTTAATCATGTTAATTAACTCAGTAATTAGGTCATTTTTCAAACTTTTTAAATGACTGATATAAAAGCTTCTATCAAAGCTATTTTTATAAGATTCTTTTTGGAATGACAAATTTTTTTTACTATTTTTTATTGAGTGAATGATCAAATGAAAAGATAATTAAATGAAGCTTGCAGGTTGTATTAAAATGAACTATTATGACAAAAGACTGGTGCATGCCAGCAGTGTGGCCGACTTGACCTTGCATTGGGTGGATGACCCCAACGCCGTGATCTATTTATCGCTCTACTCAAGCCAGTGCGTCGCAACTAAAGTATCGCTAAAGTGACGCCATGTAGCAGTATAAAAACTTCAATTCAAATTTAGAGGGTTTTAAGTGTTCAAAATAACATTTCTAAGACCTTTTAACTTGATTTAGATCTAACTGAACTTGGCATCTATAAAGCTGACAAATTTACAAAACAGACTTTAATTTGTACGAAGTCATTAATTATTTTTTGCTCTTTGTAATTCTGTTACAAATAAGTCCAACCACAAAATTTCATGTGCCTTTCCATTAATAATGATTTGACAGTAAAGATTGCAATATCATTTTGTTACTTGGGAAGAAATTTTCACGCTTAAAACTGGACTGCATTTTGTCCATGGTTCAAAGTTGCTAATGTTTCAGTTTTAACTAATTTAAGCAAGCGTGCAACACCTTTTAATATTATTAAGTATATTTATAATTTATTGTATAAATTTTTTGTAATTAATATTCATTCATGTAAATTATATATTTCTATACACATTTCATAATGCCACCACTGTGAAGCTGTTATATTTTGGCTCAACCTTGGACTTAACCTTATTTTACTAAAAATTCTTAGTGTGTTTCTAACTTATAAATTTCAGGCCCATATTTGGGATGGTCAAAACACTTAACGGGCAGTGCAAAATTTGAGACATGAAGTACTCGAATTTTTAATCTGCACCACCATTAGAAGAACTCTCTGATATTAAAGTGTCGTTCATATCTAGAAATCCATTACCCTAATGTCTACCCTTACTATATATCTAGATCTAAATCTAGCTCTAGATCTATTCTAGATTTAGATCATAATTTTGAAAGTTAGATATTAATTTACACACAACTCTCAAGAAGAGAGATGTTGCTTAAATCTAGATCTAAGTCTATTTATGATCATCAAGCAAAACCTAGACGTTGAGCTTTATTACGTATTCTGTTCTAAACAAAGGTTTAGTCTTTGTATCGAGATCTAGAACTAGGGGAGTCCAAGGATCGAAGTTCGAACAGCAGGCAGTTCTATTCTAGATCTAGATCTACTCGTGATCTAGCCTGGATTATGTAATTTAGCCTATATTCATGTGGCACTTACATTATCTGTGCTTGGGCTTGGAGAACGCTGTATAGTAACTAAAGCCATCTGGTAAGTCTTCAGTTTATCAAGGTGGCATTATGTTGAGACGTTTCGGCAAAATGGTTGGCAAAATAAACAATGAAAACTGTGAAATCAAAACAGGAAGTCAACTTCTTACACCTTCGATGTCACAGTATACGGAAGTAAAAATGAGACGGAGTTACTTACCTTGAAACGGAAGTGAAACATATTAGAGGTTTTGCTTACTGTTTCCTCTTAGCAACCAAAATGGTGTCTTGTTGATGATATGATTTTATTAACGTCTACGAACGATTTTGAAATAATATTTGAGCTTCTGCGTTGTTCTCCCTGTAGCCTATGGACTAGCTTGTTGAACTAGGTATGTGGCATTGTTTTTCTTCACTGCAACATCTTCAAGTTGCAGTTTCCAAACAGCAGTAGCTTTGTTAAAAGTTATGTACCTTCAACATTAGCTACTTATCGCTAGATTTAAATGAGCTGTAGATCAATCATAATAAACTTTAAAACAAATATCCATATAAAATGATTATAAATATAACTGAAAGTTTGTTTTGTTGCCTTCAATTATTTTAGAAGAAAGAAAAAAACACAATTGGTTTAAATTTGCTGTTAAAATTACAGGTAATCTGATTAATTTCCAGAAGTGAGATGAGGATTAATAAAGTCATAGACCGTCCTATACCGCAATTATATGTCAAACCTGAAATCTCAAATACCTCAATAATCTTAAGGATTTTATTTCTTGTCTTTTCTTTACATGATTTCTAGTTATTTTTGGTTGCAATTACTACACCCGTATAAATAAATGTAGAACATTGTGCTGTTAACAAGGGGAGCGAAAATTATTATTATTTCTACTGTTTTTATTAATTAAATTGTTATCCCAAATTGATACAATGCAGCACGATAGAGTAATTTAGAATATTTCAGAACATTTTCCGATTTACTACATAAAATTATTTAGTAGGTTTTTGTTTGTTTTTTTTTGAGAATTCAATTTTCATATAAATGTTTTTTTTTCCTGATCTGAACATAATGAACAAGTTGCATTCTCAATCTATAAACATATGCGTGTGTCCTAAGGGAGTTTACACCTATGTGAGCAATCACTTAATACTAATAACTTAAAGTCACTAGATCCAAGCTTCTCTTGTAATTCATGCTTCTATTGTTGTTGATGATGTTGTTACTGCTACTGCTTTTTGCTGCCAAAACAAATTGTAATGGGCTCTTTTAATGAAAGAGGAGTGGAAAAAAGGCTTTTTGCAGCGATAAATTGGATTTAGAGATGAATGTGTCAATTGCCATTAAACATTTTCTGCTTTGTTGACCCTTTTAAAATCGGAGTAAGTTAAAAGATTTTAATTCAGTTCATTTTCATTTTTTTTCACAAGTTTCATTTCCTTTACTTTCAGTCTTAAAAATTTGGATATAAAAATCTACTTAATTTTTTTTTCGATTGGCTTGAATGTAAATTGATATTTCTATTAAGTAGGGCTCACTGTAACTCTCAAACAGTAAATTTTTTTTTATGCAAAAAGCTGAAATCCAACAGTGTCATGTGCTCGGAATGCTAAATTTGCTGACCAAACAAAATGACCATTTGCAAATATGTAATACTTGAGATAAGGGCTATCTTCTCGCCCATTTACATATGTTTTGGTCAATAAGTTAAACCTGTTTCACGTTGCCATCCTTTCTCAGGCCCAAATATGGATGAAGACTTTGACTTTAATGAGACGGCCACGGCGCCGGCTTCCAGCCAGGAGTACCTCATGGAGAACCTGTGCCTCAAGTCAGGCAAACCGCAAGGCAGCTACACTCCACCTGCGACCCGCAGTGCTTCCACCCGGTGGAAGAGGCTGCATGAGCAGAGCATGATGCTCCGCCTGGACGAAATGCACGTCATCAAGAAACAGAATGCTCAACTTTCCAAAGACGCCGCGCGCAAGATTATCCGGAAGATCCCAGTAGAAGTTCTTGCTAGAGAGTGGCTGTCTAAAGAAGATGCCACAGTGGATATGAGAGCGTTTCTTGTGGATCAAGTAAGTTCAGCTGTGGAGGAGAGTTACAGAGCGGTAGGATAAGAAGGTTAACAGAATAGAAAAAATCTAAAGAACGAAGGGAGATAATGAAAAATCTAGAGAAGAGGGAAGACGGGATGTGTGTGTATGTGTATGAGAGAGAAAAATCAAACAGAAAAAAGAGGGTCATGCAGTCAAAGAGACACACAAACAGAAATACAGAAAATCTTAAATGGAGAGAAGGAGAAAAAGGTAGAGAAAATAGATAAATCTACAAAGGAATGAAGCCTATTACGGGAAAAAATAGGAGAGAAGAAAAACGTTGAAAGAAATGTCCAGCTCAATCAATCAGGTGCCCTGTTCTATATCGCAGACTATCATAACCTTCCACGCATCTCTATCCCTCGTTTCTTTTAGTGTATTATCTCACTCGTCCTTCATTTAGTCACTTTGTTAGTCTATTCAAAGGTCTTTTCTCGCTGTTTTCCCCTGTTGCGTTATCTTTCGATCAATCCACTTGTCACAAAATGTAACACTTTCTCTCTTCTCATCACATGACCGAAAAAGGCTTTTTGGCGTTTACGTATTCTATTTATTATGAGTGATCTTGTGTCGGCTTCTCGTAACACTGTTTCGTTTGATTTCTGTGCGATCGATGAGATTCGTAGCATTCTCCGTAAGAACCACATCCCTGTTGCCTTCAGTTTCTTTTGTATGTGTTTTGAAATTATCCAGACCTCGCATCCATACATCAGTGTGTTTTAACATATTACTTAGGGCTCATCTTCTTGTGTGGATTGAGATGTAATATTTTGTTAGTACTGAGTTCACTCTGTGGAAAATCGTTTTTGCTTGTGCTATTATTGATGCGATTTCGGTGTAATTGCGTCCATCGCTTGATAAAAAGTACCCAAATATATGAGTCGATTCCTTTGCTTCATTTTTTTTCTATTGATAAAGATGTTGATCCGTGGATAATTATTGTTTCGAGTGACGACCATAACCTCTGTCTTTATTTTTTTTTGCTGTTTTTTTTTTTTATTTGTTCAGATCTAACACTTTCTTTCTGATTTCTTCTACAACAATGTCTAATAAACGTTGCAAGTCTTCTTAATTTTTGCAATTAATAGAGTGTCATCAGCGTATCGCAAGCTGTTTACATGGTGCCCTCCTACTTTAATTCCTGGATATCCTTTTATATCAGATCGCATAATTATTTCACTGAAGAGTGAGTGAGAGAGAGAGAGAGAGAGAGAGAGAGAGAGAGAGAGAGAGAGAGAGAGAGAGAGACAGACAGACAGGCAGACAGAGCGAGAGAGAGAGAGAGAGAGAGAGAGAAAGAAAGAGACAGACAGACAGGCAGACAGAGCGAGAGAGAGAGAGAGAGAGAGAGAGAGAGAGAGAGAGAGAGAGAGAGAGAGAGAGAGAGAGAGAGAGAGAGAGAAGATCTGGGCGAAAGCACACATCTTTGACATCGCGCTTTATTTTTTTTTAATGAGCTGATTTCCCGATCAACTGGCGTTGCTTTCTATCTTCAACTGTGTTAGTTGTGTGATTATCTCATCATGTCGTACTCTGTCAATGAATAACAGTTATACCACTTTTTGAATTTCCAAAGCTCGTTCAAATATGGTTAAAAAAATACAGATTCCATTTGTTGTATCTTTTCCTTCCACAAAGTCGCACTGCTCATCTGAAATTTCGGGTTTGATTTATTTTCTAACTTGTATTATGATGATTCTTAAAAGTAATTTGTGATATGACTGAACAGACTGTTCGTTCTATGTATTTCACACTCTGTTGCCCCTAGTTTTTTTGGCAGTGCTAAATTTTAATATAGATTTGGAGATGTCATGTAGAATCTGACCTGTCACAGATTTCGATGATTAATGTGGCGATCTTATCAATCCTATAGTGTTCTTCATATACTTCTAAAAGTTCCACTGATATGCTCTCTTGGCCTGTTGCTTTGCCTAACTTCATCTTTCTTATTGCTGCCCGGATCTCATCTTTTATGATCGGTGTACAGCAAAATTGCGCTTTATTACATTGTAATCCTGTCTGCAGTCTTTGAAAAGTTCATTTATGTACTGTACCCATCTGTCCAGGATTTTTCTATTTACGCAATGGTGTCACCGGTTTTTTTTTTTTTTTTTTGTTTTTTTTTAAATTTAGGCATCCAGTGAATGAACATGTTTTCTTGTTTTCGCACAATATATGCTTAGTACCTCTGTGGTATAGATCGATATTTCTGCACCTTTTATTCATCAACTTTTTTATGGCGTCATCACATTGTTTTTCTGATTTCCTTATAGAATCTTTCGTATTTTTCACTCTTACTTTTTTTTACTTGCCTCGTTTTTTCCTTGAGTTCCAAAATATCTTCAGTCTTACACATTTTTTTTTTAAATTTTGGTATCAGTTCCTCTGCTGCTTCTGTGACCGCTGGTTTAACTTTACCTATTGTTGTTCCACTTCTGCAGCTTCTTCTAAGACTCCAGATTTATTTTTGAACAGCCATATGACGTTTTTCTTGAAAGTTCTGGTTCGATTTTAATAGACAGGTCACCTTTGATGTTTTTAATTGTACTTCGAATTTTCTTAAGTTTCAGTTTGAATTTAGCAGCCACTGGAACATGATCAAAATAACAGCCTGCCCAACTTCTATGGTCTAAATGTAAAGATTATCAGAGAAGAGAAAGTGATGTGTGAATCCTATTACATCGCACCTGTTATGACAGGTTTTGTATTTAAATACACAAGTATTGAAACAGGTGATGCCTAGCTATTTGTGACTATACACTAGCTACAGCTCGTTTCCTATACGATGTATTACTCCTAGGTGCTGCCCACCCTTATTCTAGGAGTGGAACGACTCCTGAAGGAGGTCGACGAGAAGGGTCTCTCCGCCTCCAACGTCTACCAGGCCGAGTTCAATCCCATCAACTTCCTGGCTCAGTACCTCATGCGCAACAACCCCAGGTGAGTTCAGTATGTTGATTGGATGATTACAGATTACGTGAGTACATGCTTGAATTCTATAATCTAGGGAACATTGTGCGTAAACAGTTCGTCTTGTAACTACAACATAAAGAATATAAAAAGTAATCTTCATTCACTTAATTCCCCTAAAGAAAGAGAGATACTACTAGCCATGATATCTTGAAGGCATGCAAGAGGTCTGTTGTCCTGGTAAAAGTAGGTCCACACATAATCTGACTGTTTCGATATTTGTAAGGAGACAGATAACTTTATCAACTTGTTACCCACAGGAATCAGATAATCTGGGTTCATTGATACCCGTTAGGATACATAGAATCGGATTATCAGAGTACCCGTAACGATACATACAATCTTGTTTGCTTGATACCCATAGGGACAGAGAGAATTAGATTAGCTACACGTGTGAGGACACAGAGGATCTGATTGGCTTGATACCCATAAGGTCAGAGAGAATTAGATTAGTTATACGTGTGAGGACACACAGAATCTGATAGCCTTGATACCCATAGGGACAGATAGAATTAAATTAGCTACACATGTAAGGCAAGGAGAATTAGATTAGTTACACATGTGAGGACACAGAGAATCTGATTGGCTTGATACGCAAAAAGAAGCAGAGATTTGAATTTGGTTGAAACCAGTAACGCAATTTTATCGAAGAATAGATACAATCTGATTTGGTTAATAGCCGAAAGGATAGAGATAATTGGATTATCTTGATACCCGTTAGGGTAAAGACAATTATTCTAATTTCTTAATACCTGTATAGATAGGGATAATCGTTTTATGTTGATTACATGAAATTACAGAAAATTTGAGTTAGTCGATATCATTAGAGGTAGCGAGTATTAGATATCTTAATACTCGTAACGACACATATAATCTAATTTTATCGAAGTGTACTGACAATCTGATTTGGTTGATAGCCGTAAGGAAAGAGAGAACCGGGTTACTCGATTACCGTGAAGTACCCGCTAGGATACACTGAATCGGATTATGTTGATACCAGTAAGGGGACATAAAATTAGACTTGATTGATATTCAATTGGATAGAAAGAATCGGTTTATCTAAATACCCATTAGGATACAGAGAATCGGTCTCTTTTGATACCCAGAAGGATAGAGAGAATCGGTTTATCTTCCTACCCGTTAGGATACTGGATTCGGATTCATGTGATACCCTTTATCGGATTTTCCTCATAATCGTAGAATACTCACAACCTTATTTCCTAGATTCCCGTAGATTATTATGGCTTGTTTTTTCAGATTCAGCAACTTCGCCGAGGCGTCACCGTATGTCCGAGGGCTTCGGGAGGTTTCGGAAGAGATCAAACAGGAACTCTTCACTTTTGAAGACAACAGGTAACCTCATTATTATACTGACCTCGACTATCATCATCGTCAGCATCATTGCCTCCCTCCCTTGCTCCAGAATACAGGCTTCCAGCGCATTCTGTCACGCTCTGGGCCAACTGTTAGATATCGTCTTTAGACTTTTCGCTTCTTTGAACTTTCTCTTTCTCTCTCTCTCTCTCTCTCTCTCTCTCTCTCTCTCTCTCTCTCTCTCTCTCTCTCTCTCTCTCTCTCTCTCTCTCTCTCTCTCTCTCTCTCTCTCTCTCTCTCTCTCTCTCTCTTTTTTCTCTTACACACTCTTGTTCTAACTAGTATAGTATATTACACTATACCATAAAGTGCCCCGAAGTAAGATTCATGGTTAAACTTGGGGACGTACAACTCAGTACCTGAAGCATAACTACCTACCTGGTTTTTCTGTTCCTTTCTCGTGTTCTTTAACGTGGCATCACAGCTCTTTTGTTGCATTACATAAAAGCAATTCTCATTTCTAGGATCAGTTTTCTTTCTCTTTTTTTATCATCATCATCATCATCATTATTATTATTATTATTATTATTATTATTATTATTATTATTATTATTATTATTATTATTATTATTATTATTATTATTATTATTATTATTATTATTATGATGATGATGATGATGATGATGATGATGATGATGATTATTATTATTATTATTATTATTATTATTATTATTATTATTATTATTATTATTATTATTATTATTATTATTATTATTATTATTATATTCGCAGTTTTATACATTTTATTCTCTAAATTTTCTTTTCACTAAACAAGGAGCATTATGATTATCGATAGATATCTTGATAATTATATTATGTCTCAAAGAGACATTTTTCCTTCAGTAAAAGAAGTACTGTTGGTCACGCATGTCGATTTTCTTTAGTCGAAAGTCACCTTGGATCTGTCGCGTTTAAGCAATTTTGGAGGAGCTCCGGTGGCTGAAGGATTAGAGCGTACGCTCTGTTAGCCACAGGGACTTTCCTCGCGAGTTCGAGCCCCGCACCATCAATAGATTTGTATAGGGCATTATCTTTTCAGACACGCCCTGCCCCTTGGGAGTTTAAGGTTGATAAGCAAAAAATAAATATAAAATAATAAAAAACCAAGCGAACAAGCCGGGCACCAATCTAGCAATGTAGGTGGAACAATCATGAGATGGTGAATGGGTCTGATTCCCAGGCTGGCCCGCATCAAGGCGGAAGCGCGTCGCAAGCGTCAGGAGCGCGAGAAGCTGGAGCAACAGATCCGTGAGGAGCGGGAGAGACGCCAGCAACAGCTGATTGTGCAGTTCCAGGAGTGGAACGTGCCCACCGACAACAACCGGGTGGAGCTCTCGCTGGTGGGTGCTGCCCTAACTGTTAGCTCGCTTGGTTTTGGGTCTTCCCATGCTGCCTTGTAGTATCCCCTTTGTCCCTCTCTGAGCTGCAGATGGGGAGTGTGTGTGTGGAGGTGTGAGAGGGGTTTGGAGTTGGGGGAACAGGTGTCTGGCATATCTACTTCAGCTTTTTCAGAAGCGCATTAGTATCTTACTGAAAATGTCATCATAATTCGGAGAACTGAAGACTAGACTTTTCATTCTTTATTCTTTGTGTTGTTTTCTTCTCGCAAACTTTCGCATGATCGTTATAATCATAGAATTATCCTTCCCTACAGATTTATCTAAATCTTTTCGGTTTTGTATGAACTATGTCCATGTGGAACTTAAAAAATTAAACGAACTTGGTCCATTTCTCTAAGATGTATCCGGGCAGTTTTAATATTTCAGTCCCTGAGTTACTAAATCCATTCAAATAGATCAACTGGACAGCATAATCTTCGCTACCAAATGAAACGATTCGATTATGTGTTCTTATTATTTCACTTCCGAGCTTTATTACCTTTAGAATTATTCCTCTTGTGATGTTTTTAAATCTTTTTTTTTTCTAACCACGCCCACAGCTTCAAAATGCTTTGCGCTCATTCGCTGAGATAGCCGAGCAGCTGCCAGCAGAGTTGAGGGAGGTGGCTAAGTTTGGCCACGCCCTCGAGCCTACAGACGAGACTGGCAGAACGCTCGCTGTCAAAGAATTTGCTCAGGTAAAATATAAGGGTTTCTTACTGAACAAGTTCTCTTGAATTCCATCTTGTCAGTCTCATTACCTTGCAAATGACTTAGTCCCTAAAGTCGTATGTTTCCTCGATGTCAGCTCACTGTGGAGAATGGCAATAAACCACACTGAACTTTGCTAATTGGACAAAACAGGCACCGTTAAGTCAGTTTAAATTTTTTTTGTTTGAATTCAGATTTTCTTTTTCAGTTATTGAGGCAGACTGATCTTCGAACCTGTAGAAGCCAAGGGAATGTTCTATAGTTTCGAGGCAAAGTCTTCCATTTCGATGAGGGAATGAGACTCAGTGAAGAAGCCTAAGTTCACTCTATCAGGATATGGTCTGAAGGAGGGAAAAAATGAAAGCCCTCAGGAATCAATTTTCAATACAAAAATAGATATGAAGCTTCACACTTCTGATTTTTGCCGTTTCTTTCCTACATACGTTATTCTGTTCTGTATATCTATCTTCTCTCTCTCTCTCTCTCTCTCTCTCTCTCTCTCTCTCTCTCTCTCTCTCTCTCTCCTCTCTCTCTCTCTCTCTCTCTCTCTCTCTCTCTCTCTCTCTCTCTCTCTTTCTGTCTCATCTCATGTCTTTCTCCTGCTACTCATATTTTGACCCCCACCCCCACCCCCCAACCCATAACTTCTCGTAATGCCTCGCTATTGCAGTATATCAGCATGTTTGTGGAGGACCTGCCCATCGAGGTGTTTGAGCAGTTTATGGTTCACATGTCCAAATGTGCAGCCGCTCACAGAGCTGCGGCTGAGAGAGAGAACAGGCGAATCATACTGACCAATCTGTTCCTGTTGTGTGACCACGGCGGGGTGAGTCCAGAGAGAGAGAGAGAGAGAGAGAGAGAGAGAGAGAGAGAGAGAGAGAGAGAGAGAGATGTCTGCTTTTTCTGTCTGTCTGTCTGTCTGTCTGTCTGACTCTCTCTCTCTCTCTCTCTCTCTCTCTCTCTCTCTCTCTCTATCTTTCTTTTCCCTTGTTGCGAGACCAGTTTTTATTGCTGTACCTTAATTCCCCTGTCGGCTAGTGAGGTAATGGCCTCATCTGTTCAGTTCTGTGGCGCTTTAGTTTGAGAAGCAAAAAACAAAAAAGGCGTGGCAGGTGGACGGACTCAAACAAATCGACTTATTTAAGGCTTCACTGAAAATTTTGTTTTGTTTTGTTTGTTTTTTTTTCAAATTCACTTTTACACGCTCTTTAATACAACATTTTTTGTCTCATCACATATCTGAACCGCAATTACAGAGGTACAGTTACCTTATGCCGACTCACATCCGCCTGAAACAAGTGTTGGTAAACAGAAATAAGTATTTTGTACTTTGCCTTTAAGGTTTATTGTTTTTCAACGTTCATATTTTAGTTGATCGTTTTCATTCGTTACAATTTTGTCTTTAGTTTTCAAACCCTCGCCCGCTTTGCACTGCTTTTTATGTAATTTTATCATGTGTTTGTTACTCTTATGTTTTTCTCAATTATTAGGCCTTGTTCTATGACCGCCATAACACAGACTGTTAGGAATGAAAAGCGCTCAACTTTGGTGCCATAAATTATAGGGTTTGTTTGAGAGAGTTTGAAAACATGCCTATTGCCCTTTGTGGGACTTGAACCGTTGGCTTACAGCTGCGTGCTACTCAGGGAGGCTGAGCATAGCTTATACCAATGACCGCTACGCTCCATAAAAGGAGATTTTATCAGCGTTGGTGTGAACTGAACCTTTATAAGTGACTTGTTAACTTGAATGGGGAGATCCGAATTAGGCAGAAGAAGAAACCAGTACGGAAGGACCATTACTTGCCAATCGAGTTTGGGTCTCTTCATTATCAACCCAATGGTCTGCCGACTTAGCTGTCAGATAACTAATGAAAATCATCTCTGAGGAATACACCATAGTTTTATGTAAGTTAACTTGCGATATTAGCAGGGGGGGGGGGGGGGGAGGCGTATAAGATAAAATTAACAGAAATGCCTTTATTTCATTTGCTAGAGAAAAAATTGATTTGACATGTGAAAATATATACATACAATTTGGGTTTTTGTATTTTAACTACTTAATGAAACAAAAGAACATGGACATGTACCATTCTTCTATGGTATAACCAACAATATGATTCATTCCCCCTCTATTTTTTTATCCCCCCAACAAAAGACTTCCACTGAGCTTAAATTAGAGTCTAACCATTAAGATCAGAGTTGAAGTCTTCAAGTCACGTGATATCATGAGAACCATCGCGATAATCGTAAAAGGAAGATATTGAAACGCTTTCAAACTGCTACTCACGATTTCCTCACACTAAAGCCCGTGCTCCTTGAAACTTGGTGGCAGCAAGCACGACGCTTGCCTTAAGATAAATGTCAATGAGGTGCAATTAGAAAAGGAAACAAAAAAGTTTTCTAAATTATTAAATCAATAGTGAAATGGATATAATCTTTGCAATATTGATGATGATGATGATGATAATGATTATGATGATTTCGATGATCGTGCTGCTGCTGCTGATGATGATGATGTTAATAATGGGAAGAATGAAATTAAAGTCAGTTGTTAAAGGAACATTAAAATTATAGAATGAGTTATAATTGCTATAATTAGTAACACCCATAATGAAGAGATAAAGAAAATGAAAAAAGAAAACCAAAGTCCTATAAAAAATAAACCATCAAAAGAAGCGAAAGAGGCCATAGTTGACGGTCTATACGTGTTTGTATGTCCCCAGCTGGGTCTGCTGGACAGACATCGCATCCTGACGCTGTTCGAGCAGTTCTGGGATCTCGCCAGGGACACCAAAGAACCGAAAGGGACGTTGCGGAATCCCAGGAAATGTGAGTCCCACACACAAGCTTGATGCAAGAACAATAGCGTTGTGTTGAGTTTTAGCAGTGCACACAAAGGTTTCTGGGCAAGGGAAAATATTACACTGATTAGAAGCACAGTTTGTTAGTTGTTAACCGCTTTTGCCTCACTGTTAGATTTTCCGAAAGAAACAAGTAACATCAGTTCAGCAGGACTCACATCTTGCTAAGACTAGTGTTTTTTGTTTTTACATTGCTATGCACAACATCGTCCCTGAAATCTATCTTTAGTTGACTGTCTGTGCTAAAGCGATCGTGAATTCCTGTGAGATCTGTAGTTGAAGATCACGTTTGAGATGTCGAAGTTGAGCGGATAAAAATACTTTATCATAATGAACAGAATGAACACGAATCAAGTCCTAGCACACACAGATCCTTCAAAAGTTTATAAATTACAAAGGAGACATTTCCGTAAAATTCTTTTAGGAAACTTCATAATCGCAAAACTCTTCACACCTACAGGGATACAGTCACATTGACAGCAGCATCCTAGCGCTCCTTAGTTGGAACCTGAAAATAGGAGACAGGGGGAAAGGCACACAACTGCCGCTAAAAGTGGCACCATTAATAGCGATAAATAAGCCACACTATGCTTTCCCTTTTAAAAAGCACATTTTTTTCTCCCCTATTATCCGAGAGACTAGTGAGAGACTTGGACACCGATCTGGTGTAAAATATTGAAGAAACCGCACGACTATTGCCAGAAGAAGACCTGAACTGAATCAATAGATCCATGATTTTCGAATTGCAAAGTCTAACAATGCCTATAAACTCGTTGACATGTAATTGGATTAATTAAATTTGAGTAAAATAAAATCGCACATGATGACCAATAAATCAAACCTCTCTCTTTTCACCACATCTTGTTCTTTATACTTTCGTTTTTTCTTCCTTTGCTTGAAACAACATATTCCATTTTCAAAAGCAACCCTGTTTCCATTATTCCCGAAAGGGCCCGTGATCGAGGTGGACGAGGTGGACGACGTCATGTTCGAGGCGTTTGAGGAGGACGGTGACGGTGGCCTGACGGAGCAGGAGGCGCTGGTGGCGGCAGAGCAGCTCGGGAAGATCCAGCAAGAGGTCAACAGAGAGGCGGCAGCAGCCAGCGTCAGGGACAAGGCTGCGCTAGAGAAGTGGAAGATGGAGCAGCTCTCAGAGAAGACAGAAGGAAGTAAGTTCACCGGGAAACTCGAGCCAGGGCTTTATAGGAATATATAAACTTTGTTTCGCAAAAAACAAACTGTCGTTATTGAAAGAGAAGAAAAAAGGGTTTTTAGTTGAATAGTTGTATTATTGGCAATTTATATTATACGTAACGAATTAACTTTCTTTAAGCTTCGTTCGGTGGAACCCCCCACCCCCTCCCAAGTTTTACAAACTCTAAACATTGTGAAAAGTTAAATAGACTGTATAAAGTTGTGTTTTTTAGAGCGGTAAAATTGAATGAAGCAGAAACATACGAAAGAAGTCCACTGCCATGCATAGAAGCAACCAACTAAATTTAAAAGAACGAAAACGTTTCAACATTGCTGTAACGGCTAATCCTGTATCGCTTAAGAACTACCAAATTTTCTCTTATATGCACCTAATAAACTGATTTACATCAACTTTAACGTGTTTCTCTTGACCAAGGTCAAACTATATCCCTAGTTTTTGTTCTCACAACCGGTTTATAGGTCAGACTTTATCTCTAGTTCTTGTTCTCACAACCGGTTCATAGGTCAGACTGTACCCCTAGATCTTGTTCTCACAACCAGTTAATAGGTCTGACTGTACCTCACAACCGGTTAAAAGGTCAGTCTGTACCCCTAGGTCTTATTCTCACAACCGGTTCATAAGTCCGACTGCACCCCTAGATCTTGTTCTCACAACCAGTTCATGGGTCAGACTGTACCCCTAGTTCTTGTTCTCACTACCGGTTAATAGGTCAGACTGTACCCCTAGATCTTGTTCTCACAACCGGTTTATAGGTCGGACTGTACCCCTAGTTCTTGTTCTCATAACCGATTCATAGGTCAGACTGGACCCCTAGGTCTTGTTCTCACAACCGGTTCATAGGTCAGACTGTACCCCTAGGTCTTATTCTCACAACCGGTTCATAGGTCAGACTGTATCCCTAGATCTTGTTCTCACAACCGGTTCATAGATCAGACTGTGCCCCTAGGTCTTGTTCTCACAACCGGTTCATTGATCAGACTGTACCCCTAGGTCTTGTTCTCACAACCGGCTCATAGATCAGACTGTACCCCTAGGTCTTGTTCTCACAACCGGTTCATAGATCAGACTGTACCCCTAGGTCTTGTTCTCACAACCGGTTCATAGATCAGACTGTACCCCTAGGTCTTGTTCTCACAACCGGTTCATAGATCAGACTGTACCCCTAGGTCTTGTTCTCACAACCGGTTCATAGGTCAGACTGTACCCCTAGATCTTGTTCTCATAACCAGTTGTGCATTAGTTTTTCTCGAAAACCGTGCAGATTGATTTGTGATCCTGTGGTTTCGAATTGTATTGTTGTTGTTGTTTTTTTTTTTGTTTTTTTTTTTTGTCTGCAGAAGTTATAACTTAATGTAATGTACAAATATTATGTGAGATCGAAAAGGTTGCCATATTCATTGTAAATGTGAAATGGAAAAGAAAAGTATTTCCACTTTGCTGGTAGATCCCACTCATGTGGAAGAAAGGTGTCTCCACTTTGCTGGTAGATCCCACTTATGCAGAATAAAGGTTTTTCCACTTTACTAATAGATCCCACTCATGTAGAAGAAAGTTGTTTCCACTCTGCTGGTAGATCCCACTCATGTGGAAGAAAGGTGTTTCCACTTTTCTGGTAGATGCCACTCATGTAAAAGAAAGGTGTTTCCACTTTTCTGGTAGATCCCACTCATGTAGAAGAAGGGTGTTTCCACTTTTCTGGTAGATCCCACTCATGTAGAAGAAAGGTGTTTCCACTTTGCTGGTAGATCCCACTCATGTAGAAGAAATGTGTTTCCACTTTGCTGGTAGATCCCTTTCATGTAGAAGGAAGATGTTTCCACTTTGCTGGTAGATCCCACTCATGTGGAAGAAAGGTGTCTCCACTTTCCTGGTAGATCCCACTCATGTAGAAGAAAGGTGTTTCCACTTTGCTGGTAGACCCCACTCATGTAGATGAAAGGTGTTTCCACTTTGCTGGTAGATCCTAGAAGAATGATGTCGCTTATTTCTAAAATATCAAAGGTCGGTTCGGAATTTTGTCGAGTATTCTTAGTCGTTTCTCAGAAAAAATATCGAATATTGCGTAAATCAATGTCATTCCCTTTGTAGAGTGAAGTGCTAGGTACATTAATGTCGTTCACTTGTTAGATTTCACCTACTTGGAAGCACCTCTTGGTGGACCAAATTCAGTTGTTTTTTTTGTATCATATTGTGAGCCATTTTGCAGAGTGTTTTTTCGCCAATTTGTAGAGAAGTGGTCTTCTTTGTTCGCCCGTATCCAGTTTATCTTTAAAAGTATTATAAAGTTTGGAAATAATTACAAGAATTAATTATTAATATTTAACGAAAGACCTACGTCTGTCCACCCGAAATGCTATATGAAACCACGACTCACAATATTTAATATTCAATCTTAGGTCTTTGCCCGAACACCATTTATTTTTTTTTCTTTAAACTACATTGATGTTATTATTACAACTGGCTCTGCTGTAACGGCGACGAACGCAATCATATCAATCAATGGTTAATCACTCAGTTCAAAACAGACCTGTTCAAAATTCATGTCAGTTCACTATTATTTTTACTACGTAGGACGATATTTGGTGTCATTAAATTAAAATTTCAACTAACACATATCGCACATGACCCTTCCCTGTATTAATCCGTATGAATCAAACTAGTGCGTAAGCGCCTGTACCGCTATGGGCCACGAGATTTCCTGAACCTGATCACTAACTACACGCTGCGAGAGACCTTGGAATGCCCCATCATCGACCTAGAGATGAACGCTATTTTGCTGAAAGAGCCTCACGACCTGGTCGCAGTGACTCTCGCCATTACCAAAGAGGAGCGAAACTTGATGTTTTGTCGCGATATGGTGGGGTTTGAAGAAGAAGCAAACCCGCAAAACGAATATGGAGAAGAGAATGACCTTGAGGCACAGGCAACTGGGTCAGTGAACAAGCTCGCGTTCGGATTTCACCAAGAGAGCGATCCACAGGAGCATCCGGACGACGAGAACTTCAATACAAACCGCTGCAGCTCTTCTTCCTCTTCCTCTTCGGTGGACGACTCAAACACCAAGAGGACGAGCAGTCCAGATCCAGAGGTCGGCCGCCCAAAGAGTCCGAAGTTTCCAGGAGAATTGAGATACAAACTAACAAAACAACTAGGGGGGACCGCGAAAAAGAAGCTGAGAGCCGTGAAGAGACATAAAACCAGTAGACCCAGACGGACCGCAAAAATCTGTGACAGCATCGCTGACGATCAAGTTAGCAAGGAAATATCCGGGGAGAGCCCTCAAGCTATGGAGACCTCCAACCATAATCTCAGCGATGCCCAGGGACAGGAAACACCACCAGAGCATGGATCGACTACTAGTTTGCCGGAGAGAACGAGCACTGACATGAAATCAGCAGAGCTACCTGAGGAATCTGTCAGCACAACTTCCTCAAGCAGTTTGAAAAGTTATGAAGCATCCTTAAAACAGAGTCAGACGAGCCTCCCGCCCATCACCGGCACCAATAACATGCAGGCAAAACTGAAAAAGCGCGTCCAGTTTAGTAGCGAATGTAAAGATGCAGACGAGAGGGGCGGGTCTAAACGCGGATTCTTGCCAGCAATATTTTCAAGCAGGTCTATCGTCTCCACGCCAGCTTTACACCAGGATGGTAAAAACTTTGGAGATTTGCGGTTACTTTTTTGTACTTTCGATTTCGTTGAAACCTTGATAGATTTTTTGAAACAATTGATTGGGGACGGTTCTTTACACCCATTTAAATGAATTATTTTTTGTAAAAATTGAACGTTGTTGGTGAATATCGTTGTCAATATATTGAAACTTCTAGGAATCATCGCATTTGCACGAGCGGAAATATCGATCTTAAAGAGAACTAAAATCGTCCCTAGGTGACCTCAATGTTATTTTTTTTTTTATTGAGAGAGGAATGAGTTATATATTTCATCGGATCGATATTACTCACGCTCTATCCCCACTCATTATTACTTATTGAATATTTTAAATTGCGTTTTCAAGTTGCGATTTTGATTTTTAATTTTTGTTTCTTTTTTTTTTTTTCTTGTATTTTTGTGTATGAATTTATTTTGTTGCCTGTTGCATGTTCATGTTGACAAACTAGCCGTTCAAGATGGAGAAGAGGAAGCCGATGAGAAAACTTCAAACGGAGAAGAGCCTAAGGTCGGTGCTGGAGACACAGAGACTCAGCCGTCAGAGGAGGCAGGAGATAGCAAAGAGGAGAAAGATGCGGCTCTGGCTGCGTCAGAGGCTGAAGAAGAACAAAACGAGACGGCGGAGACACAAAGCGATGCCGTAGACTCCAGTGTCACCGCCTCCTCTCCAGCTAAAGACGATGCGGAAACAAAACCGAAAGAAGAGGAAGCTTCCGAGAAAAAAGAAGAGGAAAAGCCGGAGAGCGGCGAGAAGGCCAGCAGTGTAGAGAAGGCCGAGGGTGAAACCGGAACTGACGACATCGCGGCTCAGGAAGAAGGCACCAGCGGTGATGTCACGATCAACATGGCGGTCCATGCGAGCGCGCCTGGTACAGTCAAGGACACTGGGGAGACAGAGATGGAGCAGGCACAAGGAGAAGGAGAAAAGGATAAAGACGAGACAGAAGTGGGCGAGGAAGAGTTAGGTGAGTTAAATCGAAGCTGTACATAATTATAATGCTGAGACCGATACTCATTGCTCCGATTCTTGATTTAAAGCTGAAATATAAACCGATTATAGAAAGTAATTAGAAACGCATTAAGTGCCCTGAAAATAAATTAAAACTGAGAGAGAGAAGAGGAAGAAGAAGAAGAAGAAGAAGAAGAAGAAGAAGAAGAAGAAGAAGAAGAAGAAGAAGAAGAAGAAGAAGAAGAAGAAGAAGAAGAAGAAGAAGAAGAAGCCGATAGGCAAGTGGTACCTTGAAAAGGGTTTAAGAAAAACAAATGTGAAACAGGCTCTATAAGGTTCACCAGATAATACACTGATAGCTATTCAATGAACAGCTATGTACTTGCACCTGTACTGTCTCGTGCTTATGATATTTCATATGACTATCACAGGTGCAGGAAAAGACGTCTTTTGTTGTGAGAAACTTGGGCAACGTCCCTTACTGGCTAATAACCACGTCTTGTAAAACAATATGTTTCTGGCGTGCGCCTTTGGAGTAATGTCAAGAAAAGAGAGAAATCTATTTCACCTTATTAAAAAAAATTGTATTAATAGCATCTAATCAATAAAAACATTGTTTAACACGATATTCAATATTATGCCATGCGCTAACAGCAGAATCACCTCTTGAGGCATATTACACGTGTTTTAATCCATGGGTATGAGTAGAGTCCCTTAGTTTTCTTATAAAAACATTGATTTTTGTTGCTTTTGAGCGCTTTTTTTTTGTACGTTTTAATTTTTAAAGATTCTTTTATTTGTCTTGTTAGTTCTTTTTCTTTGTCATCATTTGGTTGTGTTGCTATTGATAATTTTTAAAACTAAAATTTTGTATCAATAAAGTACAATACATTTAGCCAAAACAGCAACGTAATGATAGCTAGTATGACATATCTGTATACCTGAGTGGCTTGAGAACTATCATTTTGCCATAATAATTTTTATTTCAGAGTTAAATACATTAAAACTTCCTCAAATATAAACTCAACTTGACATTGATTTGTTTTTTCTTTCTAAATGGCGGCAATTTTGCGTAAATGTATAAAAATTCTGTTCTTTCAATTAGTTTTGAAAATAATTGAGAAGGATAAAACCATATCATTAAGTTATTTTGGTGCATGATTTCAGCTCGCCATTTCCCCTGTGTACTGTTGCGATTCAATAAAAACCCAACGCCCCACTATAAGCGACTATTTTAATAGTTCAGAGTTTGTGTATGGCGTTTGAAATAAAAAAAAATTACGCATCAAACCATACGCGTTATCTTCAAATTTTCACTTAAGGGTTTAAAGTAAAATTAAACAGAAGATATCACATCTGGCGCTTTATGGACTTTGGTATCGATATTCTTCCTACACATTGTCTGTCGTTAACCCACTTGCCCTGGCTGTATTGGACTGCTCCAGATGTTGACATCACAGCTGAACTGGCTGGCGACGGCTCCAAGTCGGCCCTGAAGCGGGTGGACCCAGTCACGGGGGCGACGGCCACCGGCCGGGCTAGCGTTACGTTCGCTGGGAACACGGCGTTTGACAGGGAGAGGACAGGTGAGAGAACCTCCATCAGATGCTTCGCTCAGTTGGAGCAAATAGGTTAAATCAGTAATCAATGGTTTTCTCTCACAACTTGTTTTTTCAAAATAATGCTAAGGATAAACTTTAAAGTTTGGTGGGGTCACTCCAACAGACCGTTCTCATTTTAACGCCGTGTGCATCTCACTCAATGGTGGTCGAGAAATCGAATATCAGATCTGGAGATGGCGTTGTGTACAATATTTTTTTCTCGTCGGTCTGATTTTCTCAAATTGAGCGCATGCGCCATTTTACTAAAACATCTAAAGTCTGTTTGAAGTTGTCTCTGTTACAAAGTTAGGGAGGCATCAGCATAACTACTTTTGGTCGCTCCCTCCTTTTTTTTTTTATCTCTGATGAAATTCCTCTCTGAATCTCTCTGTCTGCATGACTGTCATCTGTCTCTGCCACTTCTCCCTTTCCTTGTTCTCTCCATCCACTTTCTCTCTCAAAATTTTTTTTTCGATAAACTTTGGCAGAGGATGAGAGAGAAAAGTTGACATGAAGATGTGATTATGACAGATTAATAGAATTTTTTTTAATATAGAAAGAAATAAAAAAATGAGAGAGAGAGAGAGAGAGAGAGAGAGAGAGAGAGAGAGAGAGAGAGACAGACAGACAGACAGACAGACAGACAGACAGACAGACAGATAGACAGAGACAGAGACAGAGAGACAGAGAGAGAGACAGGCAAACAGAAAGACAAACAGAGAAAAAACCTAAAGAGAGAGAGAGAGAGAGAGAGAGAGAGAGAGAGAGAGAGAGAGAGAGAGAGAGAGAGAGAGAAGGGGGGGGGGAGATATTAATTTGTAACCTAGTTAATAGAGAGCTGAAGATAAAGAGGGGGGAGAAAGAGCAGAGAGAGAGAGAGAGAGAGAGAGAGAGATTTGTAACCCAGTTAATGGAAGAGTGAAGAGAGAGAGAGAGAGACAGAGAGACAGAGAGAGACAGAGAGAGACAGAGAGACAGAGACAGAGAGAGAGAGAGAGAGTGAGAGGTTTCAACCTCTCTTATTTCGGTGCGTGTATTTTCCGGACGGCTGACCCTACTCAGGGCTCACCCCAGAAGCGCTAACCATGCAGCTGCTGAGCCTCCCATGCGAGCAGTTCGCCTGGCTGCTGCTGGGCGACACCAATGTGAATAACCAGCCCGGGCGAGACGCGAGGAACGCTAACGCCAACAGTTGTAACCGAGTGCGAAATGTCCGTGAGTCGAGGCCGACCGAGTTGGGTTGCTGTTGGCGAAGTCCGCTCGTTCAGTTATCGCTTTTACTTTTGGATTCGGTTAAAGCAGTTTTCAGTTAAAGGAATTCATCGTTATCGACAAAGTGTTTAAATGAGTTTTATTTTTTTTTTTTGTTTCTTTTTTTTTTAAATTGTTTTGTTTTTAACTTTCTACTTTCGTATTCTTTATGTCGCAGATGAAGGTATTACGGTTTGGAAAAATTTTCTTATTTTACGAACAATCCTTACAAAAAATAAAGCTTGAGAGATCCCATCGAATGCCATCACACTCGACTTGTTTTAAATAAGAGTTGCCTCGCTTTCCAACAACCGATCTCGCATCTACAACTAGGAAGGCTGAGCGCCCTCTCCCCTCGCTGGGTCTCTGATGTAATAGATAGAACACTCAAAATATTCTTATCTTCATCACGAACATAGCTATTAGTTGCAAATTTTGTATTACAAAAGGAGGCAACTGTAAAAATCACCATATTGATATTTTAAGACAAAGAGGATATGATTTCAATAAAACTTGATGCCCCTAGCATGCAATTGTTAGCTTTTTGACCAAAACATGAATATTAGTTTGTTGAATATAACTTAGAAAAAGAAATGGTTACTCTAAATAATCTTTTATTTCCTCAAGCCTCCTTCACTCTGATTGCTTTGCTTTATCTTGTATACGTAGTGTTTTATGCTGAGCATATGTACGTCACAATAATAGCTGCACTTAAAAGTATCCTTACTTATTTTTATTTTTTTATTTTTTGTTTTTGTGCAGCCATGCACCTTGCTTTACTCTTATTTACTTTATAAAGATTTTTTTTAATTTCCTACATTTCTACTACTTTATCTTCTTAATGTCTCTCACCTTGTCTGTTTATGTTTCTGTCCAATTATCTATCTATCTATCTATCTATCTATCTATCTATCTATCTATCTATCTATCTATCTATCTATCTATCTATCTATCTATCTATCTATCTATCTGTCTATTTATCTGTCTGTCTATCTATCTATCTATCTATCTATCTATCTATCCTTCTATCAATCAATCAATGTTCCTGTTATTGGTCCTGCCTTGCCAGGCATCACGACCAACTCGCGGTCCCAGTCTCAAATGTCAGCGTTTGACGAATCTGTGCTGAACGTCTCCCAGTTCGTGCAGCTCACAGAGACCTTCCTGGGTCACGACCCGATCCACGACCTCTTCACCCGCCTCGTGCACTACCTCAAGGAGGGATATGAGGAGACAGAGGAGGAGAAGATGGAAAGACTGGTCAAAGTGAGTGCACCAAAACATGCAAACAAACAAAGAAATAAACAAAGATTGAATCAAGTTATGAGTAGCCCAGATCCTGTCTTAGAGAGATACGTACCGTCTGTTAGACTAGCATGAATCGTTTTCAAAAGACCAAAAAACGGTCCGCCCATGACAAATACTTTTCCATTTTAGGGAGGAAAAGCTAGATGTAGGAACTAGAAGGTGCATGTCTGCATTTACATGCTCTGCCTAAATTAGTTTTTAAAATGATCTTTAAATAGATTGAGGTTTCATGAACTTCGGTTAAAACTTTTAATGATTTGATAAGCATAAATTCGGACAGAAAATTCCTAACCGAATATCAAACAGTAGCATTTTTCTTAACGGAATACATTTCTTTAAAGATATTCTTCACTTTATTTACTTAGACAAAGATTGAACTGAAATTTCAGCCATATATTGAAATACAACCACCGTTTATTTTGAAACAAAGAAACTCTATCTATTGACAGAATACGATTGAATAGCGTTAAGCTGGGATCTTAATGCAGGGAGATGCTCTTTAATCTAGGCATTTTGAATTGAAGTTAAAATGTGTATATAATCGGAGCATCCGAGGTCTAATAAACTATTGGTTTACTTATATTTTTTCTCATGTAATAAAAAGTTAAAAAAACAATTATTGTAATTATTTTGCAAGCTGGACTACACAGGTTTGCTCTTTGAAAGAACATTTTAAATTATTCTACTTAAGACTACATCTGTCCTTCCCATGTCCAGGCCCGTAAAGAGGCCATCTCAGCGAAGCGTAAGCTCCTGATGGACAACCTGTTTGAAAAATGGGACAATGATGGCAGCGGCTTCCTCGAGATGGAGGACGTGCAGGAGGTCATGTTCCGCTACAAGGACGGGCAGGAGATCGACTCCATTAAGCGGGGTAACTCTCCAACTGGCTCGGCCCATTGACTCCCCATTAAGGAGTTTATCTATTTATAGATCGTGTGTGTGGACAGAGATGAAGAGCACCTTGCAATACATCCAGTGATATGATAATTGAGAGTTAACTGCCTATTCGAATTCATCAATAGGTTTCCACTTTCCAGACCTTACTATTTATTTTTGCAAACATGAAAAATTGTTTTAACATGGCTTCCTTCGTTTGTTAGACTTGTTGCTTCATAGATTTGTCTTTCCACGTTAAATAACATAATTTTTCCTCATAGCTTTGTCCAAGCTGGCTGAATACTTAACCCTGCCGTGTTGTTCTGTGTTCCAGCTCACACCAACATGAAGAAGAAGTCCAAGTACCACGACGCGCGTCTCTCTAAGCGTGAGTTCCGCCAGTTTGTCGAGATGGTGGCTGATGAGCTGCCGGGAGCAGAGAGCTTCGAGTCATTTGTTGAGTTCCTCACCAACTCGGTGGAGGTGAGCCGGGAATCAGAAGGAACAAGGACAAGGGCGGAGGATAAAGGGGGGATAAAGAAATAGTGGGAAGAGAATGAAAGAACGTCAGATGTGGAGAGTATGGGAGAAATAAGGGGATGGAGAGAGAGAGATGGAGGGAGATTGAAAGAGAGAAACGGTGAGAGAGAAAGAGACAGTGGGAGTGAATGAGAGAAAAAGAGAGAGCGAGAGAGAGAAAGGGAGAGAGAGAGGAAAAAAAAAGAGAGAGAGAGAGAGAGAGAGAGAGAGAGAGAGAGAGAGAGAGAGAGAGAGAGAGAGAGAGAGAGAGAGAGAGAGAGAGAGAGAGAGAGAGAGAGAGAGAGAGAGAGAGAGAGAGAGAGAGAGCTGATTTGAAGGAAGTGACTTGAATTATTTACACAGACGAATTTTTATACACAAACTATGGAACAAATCTCTTTCTTAAAGTAACACTGGTGACTTCCCTAGTCCGTTGCGACCACAGCTTCAATACACATTTCATATTGTCTAAACAACGTCTCTAAGGTCAGCTTGGTTCTCTTTTGCCAGAGCGAAATAATAAAGGCCAGCAACTCAGATCACTACTCTCCTCTCTTCTTTCGTTAGAGATCTTATGCTGAGCGTATCCGCGGAGAGGCCAGGAAGAAGTGGCTTCAACAGATAGTCAAGGCAAGCCAGATCAGCGGTACAAGTCTGGAGCCTGTCTACAAGGCTGTCTTTCAGGCCCTCTACCGGGTAAGTTAGGTCAACGGTACAAGCCTGGAGCCTGTCTACAAGGCTCTCTTCCAGGTCCTTTACAAGGTTATTTAGGTCAGCGGTACAAGTCTGGAGCATGTCTACAAGGCTGTCTTCCAGGTCCTCTAACGGGTAAGTTAGGTCAGTGGTACAAGTTTGGTGCCTGTCTTCAAGGCTGTCTTTTAGGCCCTCTACCGGGTAAGTTAGGTCAACAGTACAAGTCTGGAGCATGTCTACAAGGCTGTCTTCCAGGTCCTTTACAAGATTATTTAGGTCAGCGGTACAAGTCTGGAGCATGTCTACAAGGCTGTCTTCCAGGTCCTTTACAAGATAATTTAGGTCAGCGGTACAAGCCTGGAGCCTGTCTACAAAGCTGTCTTCCAGGTCCTTTACAAGGTAATTTAGGTCAGCGGTACAAGCCTGGAGCATGTCTACAAGGCTGTCTTCCAGGTCCTTTACAAGGTAATTTAGGTCAGTGGTACAAGTTTGGTGCCTGTCTTCAAGGCTGTCTTTTAGGCCCTCTACCGGGTAAGTTAGGTCAACAGTACAAGTCTGGAGCATGTCTACAAGGCTGTCTTCCAGGTCCTTTACAAGGTAATTTAGGTCAGCGGTACAAGTCTGGAGCCTGTCTACAAGGCTGTCTTCCAGGTCCTTTACAAGATTATTTAGGTCAGCGGTACAAGTCTGGAGCATGTCTACAAGGCTGTCTTCCAGGTCCTTTACAAGATAATTTAGGTCAGCGGTACAAGCCTGGAGCCTGTCTACAAAGCTGTCTTCCAGGTCCTTTACAAGGTAATTTAGGTCAGCGGTACAAGCCTGGAGCATGTCTACAAGGCTGTCTTCCAGGTCCTTTACAAGGTAATTTAGGTCAGCGGTACAAGTCTGGAGCCTGTCTACAAGGCTGTCTTTCAGGCCCTCTACCGGGTAAGTTAGGTCAACGGTACAAGTCTGGAGCATGTCTACAAGGCTGTCTTCTAGGTCCTTTACAAGATAATTTAGGTCAGCGGTACAAGCCTGGAGCCTGTCTACAAAGCTGTCTTCCAGGTCCTTTACAAGGTAATTTAGGTCAGCGGTACAAGCCTGGAGCCTGTCTACAAAGCTGTCTTCCAGGTCCTTTACAAGATAATTTAGGTCAGCGGTACAAGCCTGGAGCCTGTCTACAAGGCTGTGTTCCAGGTCCTTTGCAAGGTAATTTAGGTCAGCGGTACAAGCCTGGAGCCTGTCTACAAGGCTGTCTTCCAGTCTATTTACCGAATAAGTAGAGAGGCAAAAAACTGAATCTAGAAGAAAGTTGTAGATAAGGAAATTACTGAATTCAAACGACTTGTATAAGAATTAAATGGCAACACATGCACAGCGCAAGTTATGAGATTGAAGAAAGCGGAAAGAAATAGAGAAGGAAGAAAACAGAACAACCTTAAAATGATAACGAAAAGATTTCCAATAATATTATCATGACTAGCCTTTCTTGAAACTCAAACATGTAGAAAGGCGACTACTATTGAGGTTGTGCAGGATAAATTTAAGAATGTCACTCTTTTTGGTGGCAATTTTGAATGAGAGTTTCATTTTTAGCCTATATCAAAATTTTGTAGGGTTTACCCCCACCCCATCCCTCCCCACAAAAAAACGAACAAAAGAAAACACCAACAAAACAACTTCTGAATCCTAAGAATGTTGAGAGATTCTACTTGGACACAAATTCATGGTTCTTTGAGCCCCCCTTTGACTCCTATAGAATCTTTCTCAAGTTAGAAATAAAGTGGCTTGGATGGAATTTGACCCCATTACCAGATGGCTCAAATAGGAATTAAGGGATGGTTATTCCGACTGTGACATTGGACAACAAACAGACAATCTGATGGAGAAACTCAAAAAAGACTTGGTACTTATGTACTGCAGAATTAGAAATTTACAAAAACAATTTTGAACCTTGATTCATGTATTACAGGATGCAGAGACTCACGGTGGGGAGAAAAGAATTAGCGCATCTGTGTCTATGCTGGAGAGAAACCTTGTGGAGCCGTCACGTGGCGACCTGTTGCTGAGGTACGCTGCCTGCACCCCGGAGGACTGCCAGTACATGCTGGGCAAGGCATTGTTCAAGAATATGAAGGGGATCAGGTAGGTCTTGACACACACACACACACACAGCAGAGAATCAGAGAGTGGGAGAGAAAGAGAGAGAGAAATAGAGAAAATAGAGAGACAAAGGGAGGGAGAGGGAGAGAAGCAGGGAGAGGGAGAGAGAAAGTTAGAAAGAGAGCGAGATAGGAGAGAGAGAGAGAGAGAGAGAGAGAGAGAGAGAGAGAGAGAGAGAGAGAGAGAGAGAGAGAGAGAGAGAGAGACAGACAGACAGACAGACAGACAGACAGACAGACAGACAGACAGAGACAGAGAGAGACAGAAACAGAGAGACAGAGACAGAGACAGAGAGAACGAGAGAGAGAGAGTAAAAAGATTGAGACAGATCAACGTATTGAAAACAAAAATTCCAGAACTCTTTTCAAATTCGTGAACATTAGACACGATATCTTATTTTCACTCAGTGACACACCTAATACTCTGTTATTATTTTTTTCTAAATTTCTGATCAGTTTCCAATGTGTTGAGTCTGGAAAGCCTCTTCATGTACCACGTGTGGCAAACCATGGCAATGTTTACTTCTGGAACTATGACAGAATGTCAGATGTGAGTAGATGCCAGGGAAAAAAAATTATCTTTATCTCGAAATAATATGGTTAATTTGGATATAGCATCCTGTTTATGTGCGATTGTTTTTTCAGTGCAATCATGTGTCATAGTTTAATGTAAGTCTTACAAAGGACTTAATGTCATCACAATCATCATCATGATCTCAACACCCAGCACCTCGAAAGAGAATCTTTTTGGCTCATGGGCCAGCCTTTAACAGACCAGCAGCTTCCTGGTGAGGGCTGAAATCTTGATGTGACCGGGATCATCAAGAAAGAGAGGAGGAGGAGGAGGAGGAGGAAGAAGAAGAAGAAGAAGAAGAAGAAGAAGAAGAAGAAGAAGAAGAAGAAGAAGAAGAAGAAGAAGAAGAAGAAGAAGAAGAAGAAGAAGAAGAAGAAGAAGAAGGAGGAGGAGGAGGAGGAGGAGGAGAAGAAGAAGAAAAAGAAGAAGAAGAAGAAGAAGAAGAAGAAGAAGAAGAAGAAGAAGAAGAAGAAGAAGAAGAAGAAGAAGAAGAAGAAGAAGAAGAAGAAGGAGAAGGAGAAGAAAAAAGGAGGAGGAGAAGGAGGAAAATAATTGGAGTAAACAAAGAGATTAAGTGAATGACATTAATACTGACAGATTTCGGCATTATAAAAAAAAAATTGTTCCTCTAGACAAAAGAACATTCTTTATTTTTTGCTTCTTTTAAAGCTGTTGTAAAATCATTTTTTGGTAAAGTAAATCACTTCAATCAAAGCAATCAATGTTTTAAATCCTTTTTACAGGATCGAGAGGGTTCCTTCATAGTATGCCCGCTGAAAGACCGGAAGAAGAGAGTGTTTGGAGTTCTAGGAATTGACACATTAAATGATCCCCACAAGAAGGCCATTTTCATCACACACGAAATTCAGTTCTTCCAGGTGAGAAGTTTTTTCCAAGTTAAAAAGAATGATCTGCTTTAATTTTATCCAGTACCATTATACAGTGAAATGAGAGAATTCAATAGATTAGGGAACATTTACGATCATGACAAGCAGGAACGGCAATGTCTTTAAACACATTTTTTTTGATTGAATATGGTATTCTGTCTTAATATGTTAGCAAATTCTTATCATACATAAAAATATATTTTAATTACTCCAGAATTAGTTTTCATGTTTGTAGCGTTCATATTTTGCTAACTAATCAAGCCTCTCTCAATAACTTAGAGAAAAGCATCTTTCATACTCAATTCTCAAATTAAAATAATTAAGTTTTAACACCAGCAAAGTAGATGTCCGAAAATAAAACATTGATAAGACCATACATGTCTTTTAAACTCATTAATTTTTATGAAGGTATTAGGGTTTCAACATTGCTCAAGCTATAGTAAGGCCTGAAACGTATTTCTTGTTTTATCTTCAAAATTGTGAGGGTAACTAGAAATAACAGCTCAATAAAAGCTCACATTCCATTTCATTTTCGTTTGACAAGTGAAGAATTTTTGCTGAACTGATTTAACCTGCTGTTGGTTTCCTTACATTCTCTTAAATGCCCTAGGGAAAAATAAAACACTGCCTAAAAATAAACTTTTTACTTGAAGTCCTTGCAAAAGCTTTCTCTGTTATGTTTGACTTAGAAGAGGGTTCTAAAAGGCTTTGCACTTTTACCAGGACTAGGAGAGGGCTTAAAATAACTTTCTGAAAATGGAACCTATAATGGCATTGATTAAAAAAATTCCGCTTATCATCTTACATCTAGTCAAGTTGTGGAAAAAACAAATTTGGTATCATTCAGTAAGTTGATTTCAGGGTTACTTTTGTAAGCATTGCACTCTCTGACAGTGATACTTTAAGTTTATTACCATACGGTTTATGGGCAAGCTCCTCGCTTCTCATTGTTTCTAGCTCCTCACTTCTCATAGTTTTAAGCTCCTCACTTCTCATTGTTTCTAGCTCCTCACTTCTCATTGTTTCTAGCTCCTCATTTCTCATTGTTTTAAGCTCCTCACTTCTCATAATTTTAAGCTCCTCACTTCTCATTGTTTCTAGCTCCTCACATCTCATTGTTTCTAGCTCCTCACTTCTCATTGTTTCTAGCTCCTCATTTCTCATTGTTTCTAGCTCCTCACTTCTCATTGTTTCTAGCTCCTCATTTCTCATTGTTTTAAGCTCCTCACTTCTCATAATTTTAAGCTCCTCACTTCTCATTGTTTCTAGCTCCTCACATCTCATTGTTTCTAGCTCCTCACTTCTCATTGTTTCTAGCTCATCACTTCTCATTGTTTCTAACTCCTCACTTCTCATTTTTTCTAGCTCCTCACTTCTCATTGCTTTTCTCTCCAGGGAGTGGCCAAAGCTTTCAGTATTGCCTATCATAATGTGGACTTGCGCAAAAAACTGCTTCGTATCACAGAGTCGGCTATCTCTTGGATCCAGAGGCGGTGCCCGCACATAGCTGAGATCAACGTGTACATGGTGGAGCCTGCCAAGGGCGGCACTCCAAACGAGAATGGTGAGACAGGTGGCAGCACTGGAGCCGTGCTGCGGAAAATGATGACCACGGATAAGAAGGGTCAAGCTTTGCCCATAACAGAAATCGTACGCCTTGAGAGGAAGGACAATCTTTTCAGGTTTGTATTTTGTCTCCTAAGTCTGAAGAAACTTTTATGGAGAAGACATGCCAAAGATAGAGCAAGGTAGATAAAAGTAATATTGTTCAATGGGGTTCATTTATATATTCAAGAATCCACTTAGACCGAATTGTGTACAGTGAACCTTCAGTATGAATAAACTTTAGATTACTATCTAGTTATTTTCATGATGATTTATTGGTGTCATAAATTATGTTTTTTTTCAATTTCGCTATTTTATTTGTGCCGCGGCACTCAAAGTTTTAATCTATCTAGGCATTCTTAGTTGCTTCAGGTTTTTGAGTTGGTCTCCCAGCTTAAAATACACCGTTTATGGTGAATTTTAGCTACCAGAAAAATTAATAAACTAATCAATCAATCAATAAACGGAACAATCAATCAATCTACAGAGACTACCTGTTCAAGTGCATGGATAACTCTGAGACAGTGACAGCAGACGCCTATGGCGAGCGACATACCGCATCACCTCTTCGCGACAATGAGGGCAAAGCTATTGGTGTGGTGGACATCAGCATTGGTGACATGCGCAGACTGCCACCCTACGAGAATAAGGAGGCGCAGCGCATGCTCCGTCTGCTTCAGATGGCGCACAGAGAGATCACCAAGGAAGCAGATGGTGACGAAACAACAAGAGTGCTGGGTGACTACTTCTTGTACTTAATTAGTTTATTCTAGGCTTAAACCGCACCAAATATTTGTTAATGAATTATAAAAATACACTTTATATATGTTGCGGAAAAATTCTGAAGCAAGCACTCAATTTAACCAGTTAGAAAAGAAACGAAGAACCCGAGGAGGATATAAACAGATGAAACATAAGCAGGAAAAAGAGGGAGAGACTAGGGGTTGGGTGAAACAATGGGGTAGAGAAAGAGGGAGAAAAGCAAGAACATTTCTAGCTTAAGAACAAAAAAAAAGAACTATTTTGGAATGAACAAACTTTCCTGTTTTTGTCTTTCATCACCGTCGTTAATGTGACCAGAGGCGGAGAAGGATGATGCGAGCCGAATGGACATCATGTTTGACAGACTGATGCTGATGGAGTTGCGAGAGAACGTTGCGCGACTGGATCCTCAGAGCTTTGCTGAGCTCAAGTCTTACCACGAGCCACCACCCATCATTCACCACATCACCAGGGCGGCCCTCGCTGTGTTCAATGTGGAGAAAGCTGGAGAAGGGGCATACGATGACTGGAACGTCACTAAAACTGTGAGCTGGCTGTTAGGGTGCCCAGTATAATTAAACTGTACCTGGTTTTAATATATGGTACATGAAGATTAAGCTATCTTTGGACCTTTGAAATAGTCATCCATCAATTTTTCTGAAGGTCTGTTTTCATTTTTACCCCAATTTAAAAATAAATAACTGGGGCTGATAAAGTATTACCTGCAAACAGTAATGCCCTTACCAACTTTTCATTCAGTGTAGTTAAAAAACATGGGGGACTTATATTTGTGTGGTTTTTTTTTTTTGTTTTTTTTTTTAATTTTATTTTACATCAGTATGTGTCTTTGATCAGAAATTTTTAGAGAAAGGACCGTGTAGGAAACACAGATAAGACAGAGGTGCTTCATTCATGAAATAAAATCTTGAACAATGCATGCAGCCTATATTTGAAAGCCTTGATAGAGGCACTCAGATCATTCTATTCAGGTTGTTAAAGAAGCTAACTTTGTGTTCATACTCAATGCCTGAGAACTAACAACCTAACAATATATCTTAACTTGGACTATTTTACGGGACTCTGGTGTAGAGTGCAAGCAAGTGTTATCAGCACCTAAATCTTGAGTTTGGTCTTTCTCCCACCCAGTTTATCAACAATGACCTCGTACAACAGATTAAGACATATGACCCAACAGTGTCTTCAGAGCTGATCAAGTCAGACGTTGTTGAGAGGTTCCTCAAAGGTAGGTCAACTTCACCAAACTTCTGAGGACTCAAAACTTGCCCTTTGTCTCTCTATGTGCTGTGCTGTCATCGACATTAACTCTAGCTCTCATTAAGAAAGTTTCGTCAGAATTTGCATTGGTTTTGTAAAATGACAAGAAATGAGTTTTACAATTATCATTCTTGATTAGAAGTCCTAAGCTGTATCCACCATCTGGAAACCTTGAAAAGACATCTACAACATACTGTTCTTTATTGCAGAAATTACATCTCTCCCAAATGTCAAATTTGACATTATTTTTTTTCTTTCGGAGAACCCTTATTTGGGTCAGTTGTTTTGAACGTTGCAGTTTCTTCTATCGCCTGATAAGCTGATGAGGCTTAAAAGTTTATTCATGCTAAAGCCTATATTTTGCTTAAAGATTTAAAAAAACTTCTGGATAAAGAGGTTTGCCCTTGTTTTTCTGCTAATTGCTTTCACCATTGTTACATTTCAATAATAGCCAATCTCTAGACTTATGAAAATAACAACAAAATAAAAAGCTTTCCCGTTTTTGCAACACCAAATCTCCTATTTTTTAATGTCACAGAATATTTCAGACCTACCTCAGTGAGAAAATAGATTTTATGCATGGTGTATTTTAAGCTTTAACATTGTGTTAGTTTTAACATTGTGAAAGAATACTAAAAGAATAAGATTCAATTTGAGTTAATGAAGGAGAGTGTGTGTGTGTGGAGATGTATTAATATAACCAACATTGCAGAGTCTTTCTGACAATTTGTTATTGATTGAACTATATCCAGGTTTTACAGAATAAAGACAGTTACAACATAATGAGAGTCATATTATTCGAATTTTCAAATTGAAAAAGGTATTTAGATGTGAGGTCCGCTTGATAAAGTAATGAAAAGAAAGGCAGTTATCTGATCTACTTGGTAAACATTTTGATTAGCATATTCTTTGCTGTCAAAGATCTTTTAAAAAAACTGCTGATTTTCATTTTCAGAAAAAATGCCTGATATGAATTATTGTGTTGCCTTCATTACAACCTTCTTAAATGTTTGACCTTTGCTGATACTATAAAGTTAACTAATATGCCGCCCTTTCTCTTTTTAAAGCTACATTCAGTAAGTGTGGTCTTCTTTTAATCAACTTTGTTATTCACGTTATTTCGTTCCATTATCCTTATTACCTTCATTATTACATATTGTATTTTTAGTCTTCTAAACGTTTTTCATTGGGTTTATCATACTGAATATAAAGTACACGTATATGACGGGATTTTTATGAAATTATTTGTTGCCATATTACTTAAACAATTACAATTGGCCAAATTGATTGTTATTTCATTTATCATTTCCTTGTGTAACAAAATGTTCTTTTATCCAATCTTTTTGTTCCTTGATGAATATTAGTGATTAAAATATTACTTATGTGCCTTCAGAGACCAAAATAAGTGCTGTAACTACTCAATAAGTTTTTTTCTCTACTTTCTTTTGTTCAAAACCTTTAATTTCTTTGGTAACACCATGTTAAAATAAAATTTAAATCTATGCTGAATTTGTAAGCAGAAATATTCATTGCACTTAAGGAAATAATTTCTGTTTTCAAACACATAAAGAGTATATATAGATCTGTGAGTAAAGATTCACATATTATTTTCCCTCACCCCTGCCCACACAAACACATCTTTTTTAAACTATCGCCTTTTTTTTAGGGCAATGTTGAAATAACAAAGAACTCAGATGGTTTATCATAATAAATGTGTTGTTTAGTGGCTTTTCAACACGTCCAAATTTAATTTCTGATTTATTTTCAGCGAAAAAGGTTATTGAATTTTGGAATACATACTATAACATTATGTGAAAAAATCCTAGATTTAAAAGGCAATGTACAAAAAAACGAAGGAATGTTCCTATATTTTGTTCAGGGAAGTTTAAAATTGCTCTACAATTTCAAAAGAAAAAGGAGCGATATTCAAGCTTCTTTCCAAATTTTTACACTGACATTTTTAAAAGGTCCTAAAGTGGGAATTAAAGAATGTTTGGGTATAAAAACTATTGGCTGTAATTGGTTTAGATGATTTTTTAAATTTAGTTCACATCCATACCTTTGGTTATAACATGGAGCCCTAGGAATTACCTCAACAATAGTTCCTTTAACGCCCGTTTCTTGTAAGAGTTCAGAAAAACTTTCCCTGTGTATTACTCTGGCTTAGCAGACATTAATAATTAGAATTTGAGAAGCACATGTAACTTTTTCAATACGATGCCTCCTTTATAAGATGCATGACAGCAATAACACAACTATAAAACGTAGAAACAAAGGAGGCAAAGGGAAACCTTTCAACACAAAAGGTATTCATGTTTCCTCTTTTTTTCCTCTTTATTTTATACCAATGATGAAAGCATGCCATCATATTTTTACATAGTGAGTCTTGACATTGAAACTGTTTATTTTAAAGTTTGCTTTAGAGTTTTTAGTGTAAGTTTTTTTTATTAAAAATTTTGCCCCAACTTTTACAAAATATTTTTAGAGAAATGGTGAAGGACTCAAACAGCTTTGCTTACTCATACGTCACATTTTTACAAGTGAATGGTTTCATAAACTCTAACTGTATTTAGTTTATCCCAAAATATAAATATTGAAACAGAAATTTAGAGATATCAGGTCTAGTTTGAATGAAAAAAAGAAGCATTATACAATTGACTGTTACTCACCTTTCTTATGGTTTTAACTTAAAGTTAAAATGATTAAAACTTCCATCTTACACAAGGGGTTTCACCACCAGTAGAAGTCAAATGAAAGAATTCCCTCTCAGATTATTTTTTAGACGGGATATTCATTTTTAACCAAAAGACTTTTTATGTAATGTTGATGAAGCTGGTTGCTTGAAATTGGGAGCAAATTTTGATATTTTCTTGTGATTATGGGTAGGACAAGCACTTAATTTTGTAGCAGAGATTGAGCCGCGCATGACTCAAGCATGGCTTTATTTAGACTTACCACAACTTTAAAAATCTAGACTTTAGATTTTTCCTTTCCATGTTTTTTTAATAGTCATGATAAGAAGACCTGCACAATGCTTCTTCTTGAGTAAATAGACCGAGTCATTAAATAGATATATTTGTTATGAAAAATGAACATTCATATCATATCATATAAAATGTATCTAAAATGTTCTTACAATCTTGTGATTTGTAAAAAAATTGTCATCATAGCGAAGTTTCTATTCTAACTATTTATGTATCGTTTTTACCAATATTTTTAGATTGAGCTATTCCACGGTATAACGAACATCTTATATCTAAAGATATGTTCACATTATTATTATTATTATTATTATTATTATTATTATTATTATTATTATTATTATTATTATTATTATTTTCATATCTTCATTTATTTTCTCAATGTCTTGCATAATCAGTTTCCTTTGGTATTTTATTAATAAGTTGATTACCATCATTATCATCAGCTACATCTTCATAATAATCGCCATTATTATCATGAACAACAGTTTTGTAATCATTGCGAACAACATCATCAATCATTCAGTCAATTTGCCTATCAACATCACTCTTGATATTGTCATTTTCACAATCTTAATCCAGCATTACTGCCATGTGCCATCCCCAACAACAGACTATAAATCTAAGTTTTCATCATTAACCACTTTACATCATTGACACACCACTAGTCATGTATGCCTAATTAATTTTTTAATTATCTAACTTTCTTTTCTCCCACCCTCATTGCCAGCTGTGCCCCACGGCGAGGTAGCCAAGTACGGCTCGATCCCCGCCCAGCAGCTCTACAACTGGGTGTTTGTGTGTATCTCCCTCATCGAGCACACACGCAAAATGAGAGAGAACGCCGAGGGCAATGTGCTCGTCTCTGCCAGTGGAGGGACTAGGGTTTCGCTTCATGGCTCAGCCAGTTCCAGACGTGGCAGTAGTGCAGCAAAGAAAACATAGACAAGACAAGGAGGGGCCATGTCTATAATTTAGTATATATGAAGGGATGTGTCTAGTATGTGTAGTTGAAATTTGGGAAATGGAACAGAATACCAACACTAAAGAAGATACATATGAAGATGTCAGGCGATTGCTGTTTAAAAGTTTGACCATAGAAGATCACTTTTTATCGCGGAAAATGTTTTAAAATATAAAGGAGTAGATTTGGGCCTCTATTTAGCTTCATGCCTACAGATCAGGGATTTTGTGGAAATACATTAGAGAGTGGAAGCAGATAATGGCAAATTATTGACATTGTAGGAATAGGGAGTCTCTAAGCTTGAGTTTATAAGGCCTTGTCTGGTGAAACATTTACATGAGGATGAAGGAAAAGCCTCTTCATTGATCATAGATAAATTACAGTCCTTCTGGCTCATGAAACAGATATCTGTTTCCAAGAACAAGAGACTTGGTACAGAACTCTTTGTCAATGGACATAAATTATGGTAATGGATTGAAAGAATGATAGTTATGATGAATCCAACCACATAGCTAAATGTTTGATAAACTGTACATTTTAAATTTGGTGGAAAAGACCGTGAGATGTAAAATGATTATCTATGAGAGAGATGTGCAGAGGTGTCTTTGACATTCTTCCTATACATCTATGCAGTAATAAGAGTGCACCTCATTAAAAACAGCAACTGAGACTTTCTTAATTTTCTTATAAATCTCATAAAATGTTTTCTTTCTTTCAAGAAAAGAAACATCGCTAGTTAAAATGCAGGCATGTAAAAATTCAAGTTCTGTTTCGACTTTCCAGAAAAATGTTTTAGTGTAAGATCTACAAACTTTATGCAATAATTCACTCATTTTATATTTCTTGCAAAACTGTGATGTATATTATGATATATACAAACAATGAACTCAATGAATTTGAAACCACTGATTTCATAAACTGCTGACACTTACAATTGCTTTTTATACTCATGTAAGCTCTACGAAATAAATCTGGTTGTGCTAATTTATCCAAAAATCAAGAAAAAGTTATTGTTGCTTATTTCAGTATTGTTTATTTCTTTGTTAATGAAACATTACAAGCAAGACAAGCCTTTCAATTAAATTTGTTTTTGCTTTTTGAAAAGCAGACCTCTTAATGTCTTCCCATCTGAATTCCCTCGCCATTCTAGATATGACTTTTTATTACACAACTATTACTATATTTTCACAAAAATTTTAGTAAAAAAAAATGAACACTAAAAATCTTGGAACAAATTCCATTCTGATTTAGTCTCTAATGATACTAAGTTGAAACTTGAGAGACTGACTGTCAAAGAGCTGACCTGAGATGAAAGTACAGTCTGTGTTTAAAAAAAAAAGAAAAAAAAAGTCTTAGCGGTATTCTGGGCAGCACCTATCAATAGAGTCCCATACCATCACTTTGTGCAAAACCTTTAACTATGACATTAAAAGATTTGATTAAATTTGATGATATCCAAATGAAGAAGCTGTAAAAACTCTAGGATGTGCTTTGGTTTTCTCCAGGCTAGATTATTGCAGCACTGAAGACAAAATAGCAAAAATCCCACGTATTTAAAACAGCTCTGCCGTCTTGTTTCTCAAAAAATGTAAAAACAGCATGTATGCATCTATACTTAAGGCAAAGTATTGGCCTCCAGCTGCAGGAAACATCGAATTAAAGATCTTGGTATTAGAATATCAGTGTTTGAACACTTCATATTTCCCTTGCATCTGACAGAAATCCTTATCTCTCATACATCCCCCACTTACCTCTTAGACCAAAAGACACCGATCTGCTTTGTCCACTCAAGATAAACTTAAGGATGTTTGAAGTAAGAACATTTTAATTCTCTTTTCCAGATGTTTTGGTTAATTTATAAGAGGAATTGGAATCAATAGATAAAAAAAACGCTACAAAGAGAAGTTTGAAAAATTCGTTTGCTTAGAAATTATTGATCTAAAATTTTCCTATCTGAGTTAAAATATATTGTTTTTTTGCACGCAATTGTTATTATTTACACTGTAAAGCCAATATTATCTTCCATTATTTATGTTTTCTTTCGATGTATCATATGATTTTCACCTTGAAAAGTGTGTTTAGACTGCTAGGGGAAGGTGCTATAAAAATTCTTCTTCTCCTGATTACTATTATTCCTATTTTTCTAGGATGCAGTAGAGGAAATCCATCCCCAAAACCACAATCCTATAATCCCAAACCATCTGATCCAAGACATTCACTTCTTTCACACAACAGATCATTGGGTGAGCCGACCGTCAATATTTTCCATATCAATTACTTTTCCTTTTTCATTACATATAATTATAAAAGGAAACGAATGCCTACACTAATTATAAACGTTTTCTAATGTGGACAATGCTGGAGTATGTATGTAAGACATACATGTGAAGACACAAGAACAGAAATCAAATTCTCAGAGGGTCAGGATAATTTTGATTTTATTACATATCAGTAGCATATGTCAGCTGTCCAATAGTACTAAACTTTTGATGGGAAAACATGAAAGATATCCAATATCACTATTATCAGGAATGACAAATGGAATAATAATAATAATAATGATAATAATAATAATAATGATAATAATAATAATACTAACAATAATAATAATAATAATAATAATAATAATAATAATAATAATAATAATAATAATAATAATAATAATAATAATAACAATAAAACTAACAACAATAAAAACACTAATAAGAAAAAGAAGAAAACTATAAAGAACAAAAATATAAAACAGAAATGGAGAACAACATCAGCCATGTTACTGGATTACAATCAGCAAATACACAAAGCCAATACCAACAACAATGCACGTGGATTGCGGTGCAAACCAACATAAACACAAATGACATATAAGCAACAATTTTTTTCCATCATAAATAATATTCATGATAAAACCTATCTGCTCGTTATATCACATAATATCAATACACAGCTAGATAGCCGAGCAAATCTAGAGCAGAGTGGTCAAGCACTTGAAAAGCAAAATGGAATGGCGAGCGTATGGAATGCCATTTAGTCTGCTCTTAATTTGTTTATGTAGAAAGACTATTCCATTTGTTTCATTTTCAAATATAACTTCATTACCTCTTCAAGTGATGTCATTGCTACTATGATCTAGTCAGCATCTTAAAAAAACATTTTTTGATGCAAGTGAAAATAGGGAAAGCAAAAGACTTTTTTCTTCTTTTGTTTAACAAAACAGTTTTTTAAGGGTATATGTAATAATTGTTATTTTTTTTCAGACAAAGATATTCATTTAGGAATGATATCCTTGATAACAACTTTGTTTTGTTTGTGAAACTGATATTTTTTCTCTCTAAAAGCTCCTGCTTTAACCAGAATAGTAAACGGTCATATTTTTTTCATCACCTATATAAAGACAAACAGTAAATAATAAACAGTAATAATTTTTCCAGCATGATTAAATTTTACTTATGATTAGAAAAAAAAGAAGAAAAGCACAGAGCAGTTTTCAGATTTCAAAGACAATTAAAATACGTAAATATAAATATATACAACTGTTGCAATTTAGAACACATGCACATATACACTAATTTAAATTTATCTATAGAGATTATTATAAATATATACTGCCACTTTGGCTGTGCTTCTGTATTCTATATACACTCAAGTAAAATACACAACGCTTGACTCAATTCAGTATTACTGCACTGGTTCAATGGCAGGATTGTATGGAGCATGAGAGAGGAGGGAACAAGTGAGAAATAGAGGAAAACATGCTTTAGAGAGGATAATTAAAAAAAAAAGAAAAGTAAAGTTGGTATAGAACTTTTTAGAAGAGACCGAAATCACGAAATGGAATAGTGTAAAGTAGAGTGATCAAAATAATGTATTAACAATTCTCTATCTTACATAAGACACATTAGTTGGAAGGTTAAACGGTTACAGGACTTGGCCAGTTGGCTACTGCCAATCCAAAATGTTTTTTAAAAAAAAAATGGATGAGAAGGGAGGAGGCTAAAAGTGTAATCAAAGCAAAAATCTTTCAACCATACCAAAGTTCTTCAACCATTATGTAAAACAAAAAATAAATTTAAAAAAAATTGATTTACTCTCTCAATCACTTTTGTTTGGCTTTTTATTACCAGAAATCTCATATTTGAAATATCTCAGAAAATATTCTTATCCAAATATTTCATTATAAATTAAAATAAAAATATTACTATTTTTAAAGACAAAGATGATGTTTTACTTGTATCATATTCTTAAGCAAATGTATGTTATGCATGTTATTTTTTATATAATATGTATGTTATTCTTTATGCTATGTACGTCATTCTATATGTTATGTATGTATGTTCAGGCCTTCTAGCCTGCTTCTATCTTATTCTTTTTCTTGTAAAGCGCATAGAGCATTTTAATCATTTGGATATGCGCTATATAAATGCACTTTATTATTATTATTATTATTATTATTATTATTATTATTATTATTATTATTATTATTATTATTATTATTATTATTATCTAAGTCTGTGCAATACAGGAGAGCTTCACAATTGAGGCATGGTAAATTGTAACACACGACATGAAGGAAAGGAAAAGATGGAAGAGGTGGGGAGGAGGTGTTTCATGAGTCATGAGTTTATTAACTGATAAAAAAGTACAAAAATTAGAAAAGACTCTTTAAAAAAAAAACTCATTAGAAATATGGTCTCTATTGAGGCAATCTCATTTAAAGATCTCACTCTTTTTGCCCTAATTTTCAAAAATTATTCCATCAGACAAAAACCGCAGTCTTCATTTCCCATTAATATATTCAACTGAAGTTCAGGAATCCTTTACTTTCTTTTGAAAGCACTCCAGTGTACTTGCTATTAGCCAAGAGATATCTTTTACTCATAGTGGGCAGGGTATGGTTTTTAAATATGATGTCATTTAAACCTTTAAGTCTTTTAGGTAGGTAAATTCAATCAATAAATTTTCTCTGTGATATATTTGTTCTACCCTGAAAGGAATTTGAGATTAACAAATTTAAATCAAGGTGTAGTTGAGCTATGTCAGCAGAAGATCTTGCTTAAAAAATTATTAAAACAGTCTCAGCAGTAAAAAAAAATGCCAAGATTTTCACATTGACAATACTCAGAATTCATACCAAAAGAAATTAACTTTTTTCCCTTCTTATATTTGTTCTCTGTTAGAGAGAGGCAAATGAATTATAACAAACAATATTAAAAATTATCATGTTCCTCTGCAGGACACTGCATTGAACTAAACTAATATACACAGCTCTACATGAATGCAGGAACTCAGTCTAAAAATTTGCAATTATCAAAATGAACAACCAGTTTGAAAATCTAAATCTGATCTAAAAATTTACTTGAAGTGATGGACATGTGTTTAGTAAAAATGAACTATATGTAACTTCGCTATTTTTATGGAAATGAAATACTTCTGACTTTGAAGCTTGTAAATGCCTTAATTTATAAAATGTGAAAAAGTTGTTGATTGATTAGGACCAAAGTCAGTAGCTAAATACAGATGATTTACCAATTATTCATTAATCAATAGTGTTTGTGTAAGTGACAAAAGTTGTAGAAAATATACAATTTGTAAGGATCTAGTTTGCATGCAATCATTTAACACAAAATTTAGTAAAATTTGAAAGGCAAAAATAATTAAAATTATTTCAAATGCAAGATGTGAAAAGGAGGTAGCTCGAAACAAAATAGTAACTCACACATGGCAATTTAAGCCTAAAAAAATTCAACCCATACATGACTTTTACAAATCAATGGGCCTATTTCAGACTTATTATTTCTCGCAGTTGAGAAATACCTCCCATCCCATGAAATTTTTCTTTGGTCAGTTAACATGTATCCGTTTTGATCACCAGAGCACCCAAGAGAGAAGTGGTAACTTCAATTTATGAAGAGAAAAAGATTCCACCAATATGGCAAATACAATTTCATTATTCTTTACTAAAAAAAAAGAAAATTAATTCCTTAAAAATTAATGAGAAACCTGATAATTTCATTTCATTATGAGTAGTTGCAGATTTGGAGATTCAAGGGTAAGCACTTTACAACAGCGACTATTGAGCTATGCCGTGACTTCTATGCTATTTTTGCTATTTTAATTTCATTAGTGTAGTCAAAATTGTCCGTGTTTTATTTAACCTATAACATCAAGATATAGAAAGTAAAAAAGGAAAATTCTTGTTGCAATCAGTACGCATGTATGTTTAATTTTACAAAATTCAAAACTGGATAAGCACCAAATAGTAGCTGTTACCAATTTTATAGTGAACTTCATAACAAAAGATTATTTTTAAGAACCAGGTTTAAAAATGGAACTTTGATTCAAACTGCAAGAACTGCCCTTTTTGGGTTTTTTTTTTCCACGAAAAATTTCTCTCTCTTTGTTTTGTGTATGTAGTTATGGCAAAATTGAGCAGATATAGGAAAAATATTTTTATTATTTTTACAGACGTTTTCCCTGCTATATCTGCAGGACTATTGCAGTAGTTGAACAACAACATTACTGATAATGACAATCAGCTAAGCTCTCTGTGTATCTCAAACTTTTAAAAATAAAGCTCTGATAATGCAAAAATTTGGTCAAAATTTTTTACCACTGAGGAAAAGTGTACCAGCTCATGAGCAAGAACCATTCAAAAATGTCTCTTTCAGTTTGATAAAAAGCGGATACAATGATCAAAATTGTAGATACACTAGCCAAATCTCTGGGTTTCATTATCTGGAAACAAAGCTGCACTGTTTCCATTAAAGCTTAACAGCCTAGGGCTTGGCCTGACATGTAATTATGACTTCGTTTGATTTTAAGCCGGGGCATTACAAAATCTTTACAACACATATTGTCTGAGTTTGAAAAACGGTGGGGCTGGTGATAAATATCTCGGTGGTATTTTTTGTCAAACAATGGACATTAGCAGTCATGATTTACTAAGTTGTTTCCCCTCCACGCATGTGCACAATAGGTGCTGTTGATGTGTCTACCTTCAATAAATACAGAAGCATGAGGAAATATTAACAATAGTGTTTGATTGTTCACAGTCAATAGCCATAATCTAATCAGACAATCATGACTAGTGGATACAGATCACAAGGGTCCAATTATATCAGCAGGTCTTAATTATACACTGAAAAAGCCAAAGTTTGTCAGTTTGTGCAAAGGGATATCCAAAACGATCTTCAAACCATTGAAGTCAACCAGCAGCTGGTGTCAACACAAATGAAGCTTGCCGGTTTCTTCTCCTGAAGCTCATCATCTGGTAAGCTTTTTCAGCATGTTGCGTGACTTGTTGAGGAATCCACCCTTCTTTTTAGCTGTTTTGGCGTCAGCTTCTCCGTCTGCACTGACAGGACTTCTAGTTGCAGGCCTGGAAGCTGCGTTGGAGGGACTAGCTAAGGGAGGTGTTGTCATCTGTTGAGTGGATATGCTCACACTTCCGGTACTACCACGAGTTGGAGAAATTGTCTCAATCATTGTTTTGGAGATTGGCTGTAAAACAGGCGAGGGATTAGGAAATAAAAGTACTGTATATCAGAAGTGATAATAAAGATATATGAACCAATGGATAAACCAAGCAATTTATCAAACATAGTATAAAGATTTCAATGTATTAAATTCCAACAATTAAAATGGAACCTCAAATTTTTCTGCTGATTACATTTAAAGTAAGTGCCACTTTTTCTCAGGCAAATTGGATCCATAAATGCTCTCTTACAATTTCATGAAATCTGAACAAAAGACAAGTTAGTACTTTTCTCATAATCTGATTATTCTGTTGACGTAATGACTTAGTCTTTATTTGCATTGTCTAAATAATACTTAAGCAATGAAAAAAATAATTAATTATAATTATTGCACATTTAAAAAAAAAAGCTGAAAAAAATGTATGTTGCCGCACCAAATACAACATCGTGTTCTGTTTATTAAAAAAAAATATTCAATATGTATGTGTTTGACATGTAAAACAACATGCCCAAACCCACAATTTGTTGCTGAAGAAGGGATTGGATGAAAAAGGAAGCTTATGTGAAAACTGTGGAGAGTGTGGGAAACAGGAGAGGAATAAAATTTACATGCATTAAACCTGTCACCAAAAACATAAAACAAACAAAAAGCCCCCAGAAAACATTGTTGAACAAAAATTGCATCATATACACTGTATGCAGGAATATTTTGATTGCAGGTTCATGCTATACCTAGTGATAGCGATCTTAACAGATCCATCTCAACCAGATTAAACTTTTTGATTTCTAGTGTCACACCAACTGATCATATCATGTCTACATGTGTCATTTTTTTTTCTTCAACAAATTTTTAAATACTCTTTAGAATAGGAAAACATCTGTAGGTTGGTTTTCTCTTGGTTTTTCTTTCGTTTTCAATTTTTGGCCTCAACACTAAACAAGAGTAACTATAAGATTAACTCTTGCAGATGCACAAATCTTTGTTTTGAAAAATAAAAAAAGTGATTGAGCACAAGCATGGAGAGCCATTATATGTAAATGCATGTTAATGCGATATAATGTCATATTCTCTAGAATGAAAATCAATCCATTCACTTATTGCTATTTATAAGATGTATTATTTCAAATGTGCACTGATACGTACAAAATTGTCAAAGTAAAGGAAAGATCTAAACAGTGGTATTGCTTGATTTGATACAATTAAAAAACCCAACAGACATTTACATTTAAAAAGTAAACTTGATATTAAAACACGCGAAAATATGATGAAAATATACAAATTGAAAACAACCAATCCCATCACATTTCCGAATTATATGGCCTCAGAAACAGTTATACGATTTAAAGGTCTTTTTTTTAATATTTCCCCCTGTTTGACTTCCTTCAAGTTCAGGACTGGTATTCTAATGATCCTATAGTGCATACAAAAAAAAAAAAATCCCACAAGAAATTAAAAAACAAAAACAAAAACAAAACACAAAAAATGGCTTAAAGAATTAGCTTCTCCATGCATAACGCTTTGAAAACCTTGGACAATCATTTTACACCAAAAAATCGCTCCCCCCCCCAAAAAAAAAAAAAAAAAAAAAATTCTTTTTTTCACCTACATTAAAAGAACAAAACAAAACAACATGTTGGCAAAAGGAAAAAAGGACGAAGCGAAAGGAGAATTAGAAGAAATTCCTTTAAGATTGATGTATTAATCGATAGATAGAAAGATAGAATGATATATACAAACACGAGAGAAAGAGAGAGAGAGAGAGAGAGAGAGAGAGAGAGAGAGAGAGAGAGAGAGAGAGAGAGAGACAGACAGACAGACAGACAGACAGACAGACAGACAGAGAAAGAGAGAGAGGACACTAGAATAAAGGCTACATGGGGTGCTTTCACGATGTATTTTTGTTGTTGAAAGATTCTGTGTTACAAGGCTGCTACCATCTTTCTTCGGTTTTACTTCCTTGTTTCATCCCCTCAACTGCAGTACATGACGTTGCTAGTTGTCTTGAGGCCCTCCTCTCGCTTACTCTCTCTCTCTCTCTCTCTCTCTCTCTCTCTCTCTCTCTCTCTCTCTCTCTCTCTCTCTCTAAACCTGCCTATCTTTTAAATATCTATCTGTCTGCCTATCTGTCTTTCTGTCTCTTTTTCTCAAGTTCCCTTCATTTCAAACCCCATATTTTTAACTGATTTCACATCTAAATTCCTTTTATCCCCCCTCGCCTTTCTTCCAGTTGTATGTGCCGCCCTGTGAGTTTTCAGCTACCACCAGCACCACCATCATCATCAGAAGCATTTGTTCCCATCTCTCCGCTACATCAACATCAGAAGAAAGGTTCGTAGCGTAACGGAGCACGTCATACTTCGCATCTTGATGAGGAAAACGTAACTTACAGTAGAGATGGGGGGGGGGCGTTCCCTTATTTGTTTATGATTTCAGTCATCTTGCTGTTTTTTGGGGACCACTTAAAAGAGCAATTAATTTGAACAATCATATTGACAAGTTAAGGCTCGATATATTTTGAATCCATGTTTATGAAATTTAATTGTTTTACACATATTTCAAGTGGCATGAGTAATTTCTGCAATACATTGAAAAATTACTTCATCAAAAAACAAGCGAAAAAGTTTGTTTTGCTTCATAAAAAATAAAAAAACCAATCCAAATAAACAACAGAAAGATACAAAAGCATTCTTTTCCTTGTTAAAAATGTTTCTTCATGTACGACATTGATGTGGATAAATATGAAGATAGAAAAACTAAACCACAAATGCAGCCAAAAATAATATAAAATTAAAAGTAAATTAAAAAAAAGCAAGGCCTTAAAGAATATGTGTGACCTACAACACCAAGAAAAAAAAAACTTGCTCAAAAAAGCAGGTCAAATGTAAGGTGAAGAAGCTCTGTCCTGACTTGTTGCATGCATGTTCTAGGCTGAAATGATCTAATATTATTTTTTTGAGACCCCATCAGTTTTTTTTAACAAAGTGAGATCTGATAGGGATATAAGATTTTCCTCTTGTAGAAATCTCCTTTGAAACTTTCTTGCTGTTACATTAATGCTTAATAAATGTGTTGAAACTCTTGGTACAAAAGCGTATTCGACCTTGTTAAATCCTCTACACGGTACGTAATAAGACTCATGGCTCACTTAAGGTCTTTACAGGGAATGAACTTTCAGCAGAAGTTAAATCTATGTTAAAGAAGTAAGATATTTCGAATTTTCTCCTCAGATCAAAAGCATAAGAAGACACACATTGTGACATAAAATATATGATCTTCGTGCTTTAGCATTCTTTTAAATAAAACTATGGCATTCAATGAAAAGAGCAATAAGTTATTACATAAATTATTATTATTATTATTATTATTATTATTATTATTATTATTATTATTATTATTATTATTATTATTACAAGCTGAAAACCCAAGCCCTGGTGTCAATCTGCAGGAGCTGGGGTGCATGTGGGTATTGAATAGGATAATGGGCTTGATATCTATCCTTTTCCTTAAATGATAAAGATATATGGCCCTAACTATCTATCTTTATCTAGATCGAAATATCTCTCTAATTCTAAACACAGTCTAGATCTTATTCTTAAATCCTTTTAAAATTCTATGCCTAAAAGTAAAATCTAGAACTATCTTGATCTACATCTTAAAAACCTTTTGATTTGAGTCTAGCTGTTGTGAATATCTAGGCCCCAGGTCTAGAACCGATGTCCAAACAACTTTCTGAGATCTTACTCTCTAACATGTAAATCTTTCTATTCCAGGCGGTTTCAGATCTGCCGCCGCCTACATCGTAGGCCTACTTTCAGTTTCATTGCTGCCATCTCTGCCCAGCTGCGCTTATAGGAAAGAGTTCGCACATTCATAATTTTTGTTTAGGAAAATAATAATAACATTTTTACCTTTAATTTTCCAAATCAATATTTTGGTGAAAAAAATAATATTACTATCCCAATAGTTAGGGCAATTTACAAATTCATATCAAATTTGACGTACCTAAGTAGTCTAGAAATGCTCGGATAGATGATTCTCATCTTTGCCTAGCTCCATTATTAAGAGATCATTATTATTTCTGCAAATTACATTCCCTAAAAATGTTGGGCAAAATAAGTTGATCTCATCCTCTTAAAGCTTTAGGTTGAGAGACAAAAATTTTATATATATAAAAAAATTGCGCACGTCTCTTCAATGCTATGCAAGGGAAGTAAACAAGACCAAAATGTGCTAGCGCAAAAGAGCTTATGCAGAAATGTGCTTAGCAATAATAGCATGCAACAAGCCTATGGTCATGGTAACGGTGGGCAGCTCTTTATTTTCATGCATTATAAAGGATTATTACGTTAGAGACAGAAGTTGAATCCGATCGGCCCATTGCATTGAGAGCGTTTTCCAAGCTTTCTCCAGATCTGGTTGAGGGCAGTGTTATTGCCGGGTAAGGGGCAGATTGGACCAAGGGGTGGGAAGGAAAGATTTTGGATTGGAGAAAGGAAGGACGGGTTCAATGGATGATAGGAAAGGGAAGAAGATACAAGCTGACCATTAAAACGTCTTTCACAGGTATATCAACAGAGGAGGCATCTATCACAAATGAGAGGAAGAGCAAGCAAATAATTATTAAGAACAGAGAGGGAATAAGATAAAGAATAGAAAACGTGATGTAGGGTGAAAAAGGTTGGAAGAAGATCTTTATACCGATAGCAGATTGATAAACTGATAGTTAGGTCGTAAAAGAAAATGATAGAATGAAGATAGAGAAAAACAGACAGGTAGGAACAAAAAAAAAAACATTGTGAGAGAGGATGAGCAGGCGATGGGAAAGAGAGGGGGAGAGAGAGAGAGAGAGAGAGAGAGAGAGAGAGAGAGAGAGAGAGAGAGAGAGACAGAGAGAGACAGAGACAGAGAGACAGAGACAGAGAGACGGAAAGGGGGAAAGGAAGGAAAAGTTGGGAAGACATCACTTTTCTTCCTTAAATCAAAAACAATTTGTAATGATAAGTTTTTACGCTGCTGAAGTTAAGAGACAAATAATTGTATGTAACTACACAATGTTCATAGGCCTAAATTGTTGAAATTGAGACGTAAAAAAACTGTTCACTAAATTTTATTAAAAAAAATAATGAAAATTAGTTTATAGAAGGAAAATAATGTTTTTTTCATGTGCAATAAAACCCACTGCAGCTGAGGCGTGCATAGAAATAAAGAAAAACGTCTAACGTATGATATTAAATGCGATCTTAATGTTTCTACTTAACATAGGAACAATCCACTGACAGTGAAACTGATAGAAAAAAAAATTCATATGCGAACAATATTTTTTGCATTACATTTTGTTCTCTCCTTCTTCTTTTTTTTTTTTTTTTTAGTGACATTGCATAGTTCATAATTGTGCATATGGAAAATAATGCAATAAAAAAGGTATTGAAAGATATAACAAGACAATGAAGCGAAAAAATGATGGAGAAAAACTGCACTGCAATACAGGGAGGAAGAAACGGCAAAAGGCACGTCAAAGAACAAACAAAAAGGTAAAAAGAAGAGTTTTGCAAACTACAGTGCATTTGGTCTTGAATATCATGTTTGATCCATACAAATATTGCCGTAAAAGGCAAGCAGGCTACCACAGAGCTTCTCTCTCTGTCTCTCTCTCTCTGTCTCTGTCTGTCTGTCTGTCTGTCTGTCTGTCTGTCTGTCTGTCTGTCTGTCTGTCTGTCTGTCTGTCTGTCTCTCTCTCTCTCTCTCTCTCTCTCTCTCTCTCTCTCTCTCTCTCTCATGCCGTACAAATACGGAGATCAAGCAGCAAAGACACTGCAGTTTAGATGGTTCAGTGTATATGGGAGTGCACAAATCATAATAATTTCTAGAACATAAAGTGTGGCGCTCAAAGCTAGTAAAATTACCGTGTCCAGTGCTGGTTATCTGATTACTCTCTGACTAGGTAAAACCCTGGAAGAGAAGAATCTGTTCCCTCTGACCGTTTTCATGGAAGAGAGCTCTACTTTTTTACATGCCTATATTATTATCTTGGTGTTTGGAAGTTGAAAAGAAAATTGTGAGACTCCTAAATTGATTTTTGCCCCTTACCTAGATCTCACCACAGCCGCCCCTCCCGGGCCGCCATCCGAGGCTCCCTCTTCCTCGTCTGACACGGGCGCCGGCTGCAGGAAGTTGGAAGGCACGAGACCTCGCTGACCTCTGACCTCCCCAGTGTAGAAGCCATCTTCGTCCATTTCGCCATAGATGAGCACGATGTCACCAGTCTTGAAGGAGAGTTCCAGCTGGAGCGAAAAGGGTGAAAGGTGAGTGTATCAAACGGCAGATACCTCAGCCGGCACCTGGGGGTCATTATTTTGGTCGGATCCCATTTAACAAATCCCACCCCTGGCTTGGCGTAGTAAGATTCATAGACAAACATAAGGGTCGCACAGCTAATCGAGAACATAAATTATCCACAAGCAAACTGGGTGCTAGTTTGCAAGTCCAGGATTAGAGCAGAAACAGGTCGATCTGTCAGGTTTATCCTGGAATACTTAAAAAGTTCACTTTCTTCAGTTTCAACTGCCTATATTGGTTGAGTATTACTAAGTTAGGAACACTTGTGTGGCCTAAGACAGCATCTCCTTTCTAATAGGTAAAGCACTCCACACCAGTAGCTTGAAACTTCAGAGGTTAATGGCGTGATTTTTATTCCTTATAGTATATGAAAACTCTCTACTTAAACACAAAGACTTGTAATGATCATTGTTCAATTCGGGATATCAAAGGTAAAATAATGGTAATGATGTTGTTGTTGTTGTTGTTGTTGTTGTTGTTGTTGTTGTTGTTGATGATGATGATGATAATGAGTATATTGATGATGAAATTAAAAGCACAGTAATAATTAATGACATTTTCACGGATTATCATGTTAAGGAAAAAAAACGTGAACATTTGAATTAAGAAAGAGACAAAGAAAAAAAGAAGAAAGGATAAAGCAACAAAGCCCACACATCCATAACTAGGCCCATACCTCAGCGTCAACGTTGGGAGACAACTCCTGTGGATCATAGTCGTACATAGCAATCATTCTCTTCATGGGCCCAGCCCGCGGCACCGCCGGCACACCGTTCGGGGTCAAAGGTGCATCATTGTGGGGCAAAGGGCCTGCGCTGTTCACTGGAAAAGACATTATTTTTAAATCAGCAAATAAGAAATTTTATCTAAAAATACTCATTTTCCATTGAAATAAAAAGAAGAAAAGAAAAGAAAAAGAAAAAAGATGGTCACGGAAGCAGTTGTCAAAAAAAAAAGAAATATATATATATATATATACAGAGAGAGAGAGAGAGAGAGAGAGAGAGAGAGAGAGAGAGAGAGAGAGAGAGAGGGGGGGGGGGGGAGGGGGTGTTATGAAATGTTTTACTCCATCCTTAAGGCAAGATTCGGCGTTCACGGTTTTTATAAGTGTGGTCCGCAATTAGAAAAAAAAAATTAAAGTTAAGCAGAGAAAATATTGTTAAAATAGTGATAACAATGATTATGTACTGCTCGTCTCCGTCATCATGGAAGAGTGTGTAATTACCGGCCAGCAGACAATGAGATAGAACAAATATTAGGTTAAATTAAAAACTCGTTTCAGCCATCAACCATGCATTGTTAAAGACTTTTGGAACTATTTGGTTTTTTTAAAATTCGCTCTGAATCAATACAGCCTTATTATGAGTTTTTATAAGCTGGACATCAACTATCTTGAAAGTCTTTAATTTACCTAGAGTTATCTCCACATCAAGTTCATGTTCAAGATTTTCTAAGAAAAAATTAGTCGTACCATTAGGCCTATCTAGGTCGAAAAAAAAATTACAAACCTGGCAAGTCTAAACTTCTATTTTTCCATGAAACGCAATGATCGAAAAATGATCAGTTAACTAGTTTGAATGTTTTGTTTTCCTTAAGAATCTATGGATTATGGCGCTATTTTCTTGAGAAAAGAAATCTGATATTTACAGGAAAATAGATCACCTAAAGTTTAACATGTACACAATGCACTTATTTATTTAGTAAGAACTCAAAAACAGAACAACGTTTCTGAATATTCAACTAATAAGTCTACTGTAATGAATCGATGATTCACCAGTAAGTGCTCTAGAAAGCTTTCAGTTTTCGATAATTCACCTCGATAGCCTACCGGGTTTGTTTTTTTAATTACTTACCCAATAAACCGACGGTAACATATTTGACAACTCACCTAGTAAGCCTGCTGTAAAGTTTTTGATTATTCGTCATATAAACATACTATGAATTTTAAATACTCTAGCCAGATAGTTTTCAATAGATTTTTCGCCAGCCTAGTTAATCTCGAAAGCGGATCTCGTGCACTTGTTTGTAAATTGATCTATTACTTCCGTGACATAAAATATGCTTTAAGCGACTTGAAATCGAGAAATAGCCACCTCTAATGGACCTGCAACAACTACACATCTAACAGAATAAACCTTTGCGTTTCCAAATATCCTAATTTTCTCAAAATAATTATATAGAAAAAAATTAACATTTTTCGAAACATGATCATCCTTAACTTATTGTGTGCTACTCAGCTGTGTGTTTGAAAAGATTTATACTATAAAAGTATTAGTATCCTTAGATAACAAAATGGCGTGATTTAAAAACAAATAATATAAAAAAGCGTGCATGTAATTCTCCAGTGTCTAAAAGCGCGAAGAAAACCGACGGCCTGCAGGCGGCCCATCGTTACATCTGGTCCAGGATCATCATTCTGAAAGTAACGGTATACCGTCAGTGCGTGCTCTTAAAGCCTAAGCTTACATAATCGAGTGCGTGTACAAAAGAAGAAATTATTGGAATTGCGGAAGATAGGCCTATCACTATTCACATTGCAAGGAAAATAGTATTAACTTGAAGTGATAGAGACCTCACGAAAAGCATATAAGTCCTTTACGGCATCCAAGCCCATTTAGATAGGATGGCGCACGGAATATAAGTACACAAATCTATTGACTCACACTATTGGTACTGGATAAACACCAGGTTCCTAAATCTAAAACAACTAGTAAATTACGAATCTAGAAAACAGTTTACAAATATCAAGGCCGGGAGCCATCAACGAAAATGTATTTTTTTTTTTTTGTTTCTTTTGTAAAGGACAGCAGCTGCAGGATTTAATCACATATCTAAAAAAAATCAAGAGATGTTAAGAGAAATTGAAAGAGTTGTGACTAACATAATATAAACAATATCTTTCTGCATGTTTCTGATACTTGCGATACTGAACGCAACATGTGTACTCTTAGCAAAAAGAAAACATAACCTACACAACTCCGTCGAAGTTTCTTGGGAAAGCACAAAAGACAGAAAACTATCCTCAGCTAATTCTGACAACAATGTAACATTTAGGCGATGATGGAAGTGCAAACTTAAACACAGTCATTAATTTGGGAAAACAAGAAGCAGAAGCTACAGTTCAGTTAGTTCTGGAAGGACTCAACATGTACTTGAACCATTTTTTCTGGGGTGAAATAAAAAAAGTATAAAAAATATAAACTATGAAGAACTGAATCACCATGATACAAAAAAATACAAAACAACAACGACAACAAAAAAATTCACAAAGTTAAAAATGATATATGAACTAAACAATTGTATTGAGTATAAAGATAGAAAGTACAGGTGTACAATGTGCTGGAAAAAAAAGATTCCGTATCTTCTACACGACAATCATTTTCAAGAGATCGTCTTTGCTGTAATCACCACTTTTTTCTTGGTTACCATAATCATCATCATCTCTATTCTCTTCATCTTAATCTTCTTTAAATGTAGTAGTAATAGTAGTAGTAGTAGTAGTAGTAGTAGTAGTAGTAGTAGTAGTAGTAGTAGTAGTAGTAGTAGTAGTAGTAGTAGTAGTAGTAGTGTGATGATGATGTTGTTGCCGAAGATGATGATGACAGTAATGAGGATAAAAAGAAAACCAGCAATAATGCGGCCCATCATTTTTTTTTTTTTGTCATGATATCACTTGACTCATCTACCTCTAATAAAATGGACAGAAGTATGGAATCTTTTTGTCGATTATGTGCAATTATTGAAAATTAAAGTTAAAAAATTGACAACGATGGTAAAAAATATATACAGGTTGAATGTGCAGTCTTACCCAACTCAAGAAGGGCTAGTAATGATACAAACGGAAAAGGAAGGGAGAATATTAATGATTTTTCCACACATATGTACACATCACTTGAAAGTTGACGTAGAGTAGACTTGAAAACCAATTATTAAAAAAAAATGTGGTAGTGTGAAAGGGTTTTTTACATAATAGACGACATGGCATAAACAGATTTGCTTAAGGAAAAGGGCTGCAAAAAGTTTGTGTATATTATAATACACATACAGTCATAGAATCAACGTCTTTTATATATTATATTTTGGTTTGTGATATCTCAGATCTCAGTCAATATGTAATGGAATCAAACTATGAGGGAGAAAATTTTACACACATGAAAAAAGAAGTACACACGTCTTATTTCAATTGAAAAGGGAGGGGAAAAAATTATAAGACAGTGCAATGACGATCATGCATCAGTCAATCATGCTTTACTGATATACACAAACGCGTATAAATGGGATGGAGCTAAGGATTCAAAGAACCGCCTAATATATCAGCGATTGTGAATATCTGTTACATTATAGCTTGAACATCTTTTCAGGTATAGCGATTCGTAACCACATCAATCATAATGCTTGTATAATGTCCCACATTGTTTCTTTGTAGTCAAAACTACATCTCTGACAAAGAGATAGAGACAGAAATTGAAGTTGGCAGAAATACATAAAACAAACCCCAAAAACCAGACCAGCAAAGAAGCACACATTGCTCGATGAAAACAAGATTGGATTATTATCTTGTTTTTCAGCCTCCTTAAAAGATCTACGGGAGAAAACAATGCTGTGAAACGATAGTACACTGTTGGATTACAAACATTATCACGTCTAAAACCTTTCCAACTCGATAACAGTCTCCCTCCCTGACCCCACGGTCTCAGCTGAACCTTGTGCCTACCTGGATGCACCTGTGTCCCCCCTGATCCTTGCGCCTCCTGCAACAACTGCTCTACCAGCTCGGGATCATCAATTCGAACCTCAGACACCATGTTACAGGGCACGAGCCCTGCCCGCCCGGCCAGCTCGCCCTTGTAGAAGCCGTCACTATCCTTGTCTCCCAACACACGGATGATCTGGCCCTCTCTGAACGGCAGCTCCTCGTCCACGCAGTCGATGTTGGGAGACATGGTCACCGGGTCGTAGTCAAACAGGGCGATAAACAACCGAATCAAGTTGGCGTCTATGGCAGGCTGATGGTGGTCGCCTGCAGCCGCCTCAGCCTCTCGTGGGTGATTCAACTCGCCCGATATAGAATCACTGTCACCGCCGACATCCGCTTCTATGGCTGCGTCATGGTCTCTAACATCGCTTGCTGAGTGGGCGTGTTTGTGGGGATGGTGGTAAGACTGCGCGCTTTGTTGGTCGTGATAGTGAGCGGGGCTATGTGTGTAGACAGGGCCGGGAGGTTCTGAATGTTTGTTTTGGTGGCGGCGAGATGGCGAGTTATAGTTGGAAGGGGACTCGTGGTGGGAATTATGGTGAGGCGGAGAGGCGGAGGAGGTAGGGACGCTTGTTTTGTCTCTGACAGGATCCGCCTGTTGCGAAGATCTGTTTGACTGATCCCCGACATGGCGGAAAGCACTGGGCGCGTTCTGAGCGGATGGATCGCCAGGGGGCGGTCGCGCCTTTGCTCCAGAGGTGGGCGTGTTCCGTCGGGAAGGGGAGGAGCTGCTTGCTCGTTTCTCTTCTGTTGATTCCTCTTGTGATGTCCCACGCTCCGTGCTGCTATCACGTGTGATTTCTTTAAAACAAACAAACAACAAAAAAAGGGGTAAAAGTACTTAACACTCTTTCCAAATTTACATTTTTCACATGGACATGAAAAACAAATTGAAAGCTTGCGGAAATCATACCAGACATGGTTAAGAGATAGATTTGTTGCTGAGTAGTTGTGCATATGGCACATAAAAACAAGGAGGACCACTCTTATATCAATTCAATTGAGTCTGTTCGACGAAAGATACAATTTTCTTCACATCTAAAACCATCGATATATTTTACAAAAAGCGAGATCTTTTAGGATGGGTCACTTGCGTTTGACCTAGAAGACTTGTAGCTGCGGCTTACACACGGCTGAGATTTTTTTATGAAGCCATAGAAATCAAATTATCAGGGATAAGCAAAGGTTTAAAAATAGAGTCGCTCTTGATCTCGATTTCAAGGCTCATCTTTCTGAATACACTAATATGTGATAAAAGTAATGTCCATAGCATTTTTCACTCCAGACCATTCCATCTATGCAAAGACATCGAAATAATTGGCTTACAGAACTGCTTCGATCCAGTCGTGTTAATCGGTTTCGGTTCTTACCAATGGCGGGAACAACACGAGAGGGCGTGGCCAGCAAGTTTGATCCCTCTGATGTCGTAGGTTTCTGCGCATGGAACTCGCGGGGTCCGCTGTCAGGTGCCTCTGGATCTTTACCCCTTGATCCCATCGACTTCCGGGGCACGGGCTTCGGCGAGGGGCCACTGGTCACCTAATGTGTGATACACGAGATGTGTGTAAAGAAAGATAGGAAGCTGCACTATGGGATACTACCTAACTTAACAGCTTTTTTCTCCCCTTAAAATTGCATTAAATGAGCAGCTTTTAACCACATTCGTTTTTCAAGAACAAACCAATCAAGCAGGGGCGACAACTTCCGCCTTAAAGGCTCTCGTTTTTCAAGAGCTAAAAAAGAAATCACTGCTCCTGAAGAGAATGATGTGAAAGGTTTTTTCTTTTATTCCTTACTCTCCCCTGAAAAGCATCGCGCGACCTAAAGCTTGGAATTTTTCATAAACAAAGCATCAAACACTCCACAGTTGAGCTTCATTCCGCCATTAAAATGTACATCTGAATAAAACTGTTTAAAAATTTTTTTTCTCGAAGTTTGCGACAGTAGAAAGGGAACAGCTAGACAAATAATTTATCGCAACATCCATTTCAAACGGTTTTATCTTCACCTGAGAACTAAAAGAGGTTTTGCTTTTCCTAAGCTTATTTCTTCACCTTTAGAACATGTTTTCATTTTAAATAAACTATGTAAAAAAAAAGAGAGAGAGAGATTATGAACATAATATCAAACAGTTGAGGTAATACAAATATTTTTATGTGCAATGGAGAAATTAAGATGCATGGCTAAATATTAAGATATAAAGGGTGCATAAGCATGCAAACAGATGTAGAAAAGAAAAAAAATTAGTACAAACACACTACAGATACATAATTATATCATGCAGACACTCTATAGTTAATTGATAAAGACCTATCGCAACCGTTATAGGAAAGATCAGTACAGCTAGCAGGAATGATTTTAACTATGACACGGTTATTTCAGAATAGAAATATACAAGAAGAGAGAACAGGACGAGGAAAATGAATGAGTCGTGTTTGAAAAAACTTTGCGGGA
>JAWDGP010005603.1:367500-397500 GCA_033675545.1 Elysia crispata
CATGTACCAAATGTGTGTACGTATGTGTATGTGTGTGCGTTTCTCCACAACAGTGCTTCAACTAATCATCTAAAGAAAACTTGAAAGTTGTAGGTCTCAATCAATTTTGTTTTCATTTACCATAAATCAATCAATACAACAGTGGGCTTGTAAGAAAAATTAGTCTTTTCCTTTAGCTTTTTTGAGAGAGAGAGAGGGAGAGAAAGATAGATAGATCGATATATATAAAGAAGAACCAAGTCACTGTACTTTTCTTTTGAAACATTGTTCAGTCCTGTATTAAGCGTTTGAACAGAATGTTCTTGTACACTTTTTGGCAGCCTTTTTAGTGACAAGGTCTTATAGGACGTTCGGAGTGACTTGTCTTGTACAAGATTTCATCGGGTTTGGACTTGGTCATCTGCAGTTCCATGACTGTACTCCAAGCAAACGATTCCTCAGTATCTGAAGCTCTGCGAGCCTCCAATATACGCAATTCTTTAGACAATGTTTTGAAATCAAGGAAGTCGTCAAATTGCATACTGTTGACCGTGTAAGGCTGCTTGGGGCGTGCTAAGGACACTACAGGGGAAATCTGTGATGGAACAAAGAGATCACCAGTGTTGTTCAGCGCACGGCCAATCGCACTATGTGCAGAATCTCCTTCACTCTGTCCATGGTTGGTCTCAAAGAAGCGCTGCAATATCTCCTAAAGGTTTTTTCTGTTGATGACAGTGTACAGCATCATGGTAGGAGTGGTAGAATTTTTATTCTGGCCACTGCAACCATCGGCGAAGAGATTTTTTTTTTAATGCCCTTACTGTCATAGAATTTCAAAGCTGTGATATCTCTGATGACCCACGTTTGCTTTGTGCTTCATCCCAAAGGAAACAATGGCAGTCTTTGTTGCTAATGTTGTAGAAGGTAAGGTTGTAGTTTGGGAGCCTTCTTTTATAGAAAATAGAGCTCTCACGAGACATCGGTAGATACATGACCTGCTGTAGATCAAACGTAGCACAAAGAATGCTTGCATCTTCCATGGCTTTTTTCTTGGACTCATTTTTCAGTTCTCTCACATTTTCTTTCTCTCCTACATGGGTGTCAGACTTTTCTTGTAACTACCTTTTCAACTCTTCACTACCTTGGTGGTAATTAACACACAGGGAACACTGGTCTTTTTTTGGTCGGTGTATTTATAGATTTTTTCCATTAAATACATCCAGGTGTGTAGTGAAGCTTGGTGGCTTTACTCTCGGTATCCATTCTCTGAGAAACATGACGTACATCTTGCGCTTACTCAGTTCAGCACTAAAATACTCCCGCGTTGACTTCTCTCGACAATAATGCGATTCTACTTTTCGATATCAGTCAATCTGTTCAGACATCATGTTACGAACAAATGAATCTCTCTCTCTCTGATTCTGATTGTCTTCCACCTCTCTTTGCCCATTGCTGTCACTTTGTCCAGTGCCGTTCTTGTAGTTTGTTCAGATGTTCCTAAAGTGCTAAAGAAAAATACTGTGCAAACCTGAACCTGTCTTTCTTGTACTGTTAGAAAGTACTGTTTAATATTGGTCCTTCTTGAGTCACCCTCCGTAGATTTTCTCTTTACTTTAGACATTTCACATGTCTCACTAGAAATTCTCTTTGAAGTCTTAAGTCTCCAAGTGCATGGTACGAATCAAAGATAGTCTGTCTTTGCTGACCAGTTATTGTTAAAGTCTGTCTTTCCTGCTTTTCACACGTGTCCCCTCTGCATCTTGCTTTCATCTGTTTTTGGTGGCACAGTCTTTTTGGTTTTCCTGCTTATGTATTCTTGTACTAGGCCCATCTTTGTCTTTGCCTCTTTCTGTTTATTTGACTTCACTTTTTTAGCTCTGATCACTTCTTTTTCGCTACCTTCAACCCTGTAATTCTCGGGTCGGTCCATATTCAGATCAGTTTCCTCACTGACGATAGAGATAGGTTTTACTACGTCCTTTGTCTTTAACCTCTTTACTGTCTTTCTTTTCTTTTTTCCGTGTTGATCACACGAAATAACATCTTCAACCATATGGTCATAACATAGAAATATCTCGCACTCCGTACACGCAGCAAAGACTTCCTGTTTGCATCTTCTTACTTCACATTCTCCAGGAGTATAATCGTGGTCACCATCAGAACCACTGATCGACATATCGACACTCATGTCATCACTGTCTACATCACCGATCTCCGGGGCAGCTTCATTTTGAGATTTGTCTTTTTCTGAAGTGTCCTCGATAGCAATAGTTCTTGTAGTTCTTTTGTGGACCAGATGCTGCTTTAGCACAGCCAGTTTCAAAAAATGTGTAGCAAAGCAGCTGTGTTTCTAGCAGCAAGAAAACCTAACAGCGTCGCAGGGTGTTGGTTACGTTACTTTGCAATGCAAAGACAAAAAGAAGACGATAACTTCAAGAAGACAGCACGTACTAATGTAAGCAATTATTCGTTAGTGCGTGTTGGTTCTTTTTCTAACGAATGCGGTTACGCAAAAATTTTAATCGGCTCTAGATTCGGATCTAATTATCCGATTACTTAGCTTTTTATACAGGTAAAAGTATCGGATAAGATGAGTTGATTCCACACTCAAACCCAATTTCGGGTCTTATGTCGGTTACGCTAGTACGTGTTTTGAGGGACGAATTATCACCTAACCTCCAACCAATCGACAATTATTCTTTTCTTTTTTTCCCTTCTCTTTTTTTAAATTTTCATAGATTAATTCCTATTTTTATTATCGTTATTGGAAAAAAAAATACTAGTATAATTTGTTTAATTTCATCCAAACTGGTAATTTTAATTTCTTTTCCTAAGCAGCATAATTTATTAAAGGCAATAAAGCTGCTGCATTAAGGATACAGCTATGTATGTTTTGAAGATAAACCTTTTCATTTTCATATTAAATCTAGCATCAAAGTCAACAATTCTCTCATTCTATCAGAATTTTTTGTTTGTTTTGCTGTCGTTTTATAATATTTATTTAGTCCAAATTTGAAGAAATTAAAAAACAAAAAACATTTCAAGTTTATAGAAAGAAAAATATTGAAAGAGTTAAAGGAAAGTGAACAAATCCAATAAAAACGAGAACATGACAGCAACAACCACAACACCAACAATAACAATCACAAAAACACAACTGCAATATTAACAACGCTAACTTTATTCACAACAATAATAATACTTAAGACAGGTGTTTACTACAGAGTTGGTGAAAAATCCTTGCAAGTTTGTTTACTTGTGTAACGAAAGAGCAAATACCGTGCTAGTATTATACAATGTATCTGAACGTTGATAAGTTACCCTGATGTCAGTGTAGAGATCTCTATTGTGGTAGAATAATAAGGTAAGTGTGCACTCAGCTAAGCAGGTGCTTTGTGGAAAATTCAATATCGTCAGAAAAGGACTAGGTGGTGCTCAAACAGTTCTGCACTGTCTGGTAAAGAGAGCAAAGGATGGTCATGGTATCTGAGCTGTGAGGTACCAGAGAGGGAAGAATTCTGTTAAAACAGCATTGCTTGAAGAGAAACAGAAGTTGGTGGGTATATATAATTATGTGGCTTGGTTTTCCGTGAGAAAGCCATTAATAGAGTAGTTTTCCTTTTTATCTGGTGTAGCTTTACAACATAAAAATCTGGTGTAGCCTTACAACATAAAAATCTGATGTAGCCTTACATATAAAAATCACTACTAAGTATTAAAAGCAATGCAGTTTGATATTTTACTATTTATGTAAAATCATAATTACTTGAATAAAAACTGCAGATACTGGAAGATCTAAGGAAAACTTTTGAATTCATTAAATCTATCTCTATTATTATATGAGCAGAAATGTTTGAAATCATCAAGATTACTATTTGTTTGGTTAGAAATTTTTATCCAAAACTTCTGGCAACACAGCATAAATAATGCTTGGAAAAAATAAATTGAAATAGATTAAAATCTAAGAGAAAAAAATTAAAGCTGTTTTTTCTTTACACAAAATGTGAATAAAATTCATGAAATAAAATGCATTGTTGATTATATTCCCTCGTTTATCACCCTTTTGTCACCATATTGACATGAGAATTAATCCCAGACTTATAAAAATGAGCTCATAATCATATTTAAACTATCATTTACAACAAGGATTACAAGCACATATAGAGCGCACATAAACATTTACTTCACTATAGAATGACATGGAAATCACACAATAAGCCAACAACACTGATCCATAGATATACGACATCAAACAAAAACTGCCCAATATCTGTGTTTTTTCATTAGCAGCAAAATTTTAAGGTTGTTTCTTTTACTTTTAAGTCCTAACACACTGATTTAAATTATTTCAAAGACTGATATTTGAATGTGCTCTACTTTAAGATAACATGGCTGAATAAAATCCAATTAAATTGTGATTGTGCCAAATGTTATTGGATGCTTACAATATAAACAATGTCATAGTCAAGAATCTCTTAATATATCAAAAAGTCTTCATTAAGGTTAACTTTCACAGAAAAACCAAACCTCTAACTCAAAATTACTCGATTTCTACATTTGAAACTTATCCCAAATGATACCCCTTTTCAACTCACAGACTCCCATTAATTTCACCTAAAAGGAAGTTTGCCAAAATAAATGTTTTAACTGATGAAACAGGTTAAGATGATAATACTATTAATAGATCTTCATATAAAAAAGTAAAGCTATTTGCAGAGAGATGAGAGAAGCCACTTACATGCTGAGCTTCCCTGAAAGCTGCTTCAATCTCCTCATCAGTATCCGCGGCACGGTGACCTTCCTCTGATCCTCTCCGCGTGGACACCTGCAGCACAAAGCTTACATCATATTTTCAAAACCAAACAGTATTTGCAAAAACATTCCACTAAATCTACAATATTTAAGTAATTTATTATATATTTTTCTTTCTGCCAATTTTTTTCTTAAAACAGAGATAAAATAAATATCCGGCTGATTTGAAAATTTAGTCCCTAATTATGTGCCTCGTAGATCTGAAATGTTTTCTGAAAAACAAAAGCAAAACAAATTCTATTATTTAAAGTATTTCTATTATTAATCACTATTTCTAGAAGACTGCCTGCTTCTCTTCTTTCTATCTCTCACTGTGGCCCTCACCTGCCCTCCACTGAGCTCCTTGGCCAGCGCTCTTGGCAACACGATCTGTTCAGAGTTACCAGATTCAAGCCCTGAACCAGAAACAGTGCGCACCCACAGGCGAGATGGCACTGGGCCAGTGAGGTCAATTGCTGACAAGATCACATGATCAGCTACAGAGAAATCAAACAAATACATCAAAAAATGACTTGATATTTATCGTAGCATTGAATTTTAAGTATTCTATATGCTAATAATGTAATATAAACATAACTTAGCTACCATTGAATTTTTACGCGATTCCTCATTCTGGCTTCCTTAGCGGGTAGCTGATGAAAATGATGATTTGTTTGTGACTCAATGAAAAACAGATAACTTCAAATTTATGGAAAAACGAGCTTATGTAGAAAATATACTCTCACTTTATTGGTTCATTTAACATTTTTGCATTTTTTTTTCTTAAATCTTCAACTACACTCTACTGTGAGAGTTTCATTTTTTTATATATATCATAAGGAATGTTTAGCCTAAACAATAATTATTTTGTGACTTCAGCTGGAACCATCATTCTTCTATGCTCCATTTCCATACCTTTTTTTTAATATGAATTTGATTCCCAACGATAAGTGTTTGGTCTAGGATAAATAAATATTGAAGCAAAATGTAACATGTTGATATTTTGAAACTTTTCTGATACAAAATGGAAAGTGAGTTCACAACAGACTGAGATATTAATTGTTAAAATCTTACTTCCTCCCACTGAGAAACCAATGCTTGCCCTTTATGGGCCGTGGACAATAACACAAAGTCTGTAGAGCTTGCACCGACTGCTTGAAAGCTAACATTGGAATCAATGATTAGGAAAAAAACCCACAAAAAATAGAAGAATAATAGAAAACGAACTTACTTGTGGGACCTGTGACAACCTTAACCTTGGTCCCATCTGCTATGACGTGGTAACCCACTACAGTGGCACCATTTGATACACCGGAAGAGGAGAGAGTTACAGGAAGCCAAGACACAAGGAGTGTCCCTTGACGAGGGCCGCTCTCAACCTGCACATTCAGGGGTGGATCTGGAGCACCTATTGCACGGCAAAAGGAAATTTATAAAACAAAGACGAGGATCAGAATGTGTTGTGGGGAGGTGAAGGACAGAAGAGTGTGAAAAAGAGAAAGACATAGAAGCAGGTGAATAATTCAAATGTTTTGTTGTTGTTGTTGTTGTATTTTTCTTTTATATATTATGTTTTCACGGACAACTTTGAGCATGTGATTTGTATGCCATTAACTTTCTTCTAATGATATTCAAAGCACAAACCTCGGTTATCTCATTAGATTACAACAATTTATGATGAGTCCTTCTGCACTTATATAAAAGTTCATTGTCCCCCAAATAATTTGTCTTTACAAGTTGCCCTACATGCAATGATTTAAATGATTACCATGATACCACTTTGTATTATTCAAACTCCTTGTCACATACATGAAAAGAAGAAAAAAAACATTCTATGCAAAAATGTCCCAAGCAGAAGAGAATGAAGAAGGAAAAAGGAAAAAGAAAGAATATCCCAAGGACAAAGAGTTGGATGAACCTTTTAGAAAAGGTTCATAAATAAAACAGAAAAGGGGAGATAAGTCTAGAAGAGGCATGAGGATGAGGTACATACAAGTATTGAACCGAAGATTTTAAATCATAGAAATAGAGTGACAAAATAAAGGAGAGAACATCCAGCTGAGGCATGAAAATAGAAGTGAGAGGAAGCAGATATAAAGGAAAGGAAAAAAAAACCCAGAGAAATGGTAAAAACGTAAGAAAGTCATGATTTTTACCTGCTACTGGAGTGTTGAATTCAATACTGGCAGAGACATTCTCCACATACTTTCTAGACTTCTCTTCGTTTAGAGCGCCCGAGATACTCTTGGCCATCAGTGTCACTTTGTGCACTGTGCCTGGCGCAAGACCTAGGAAAAAGTTGGGTGGTGATGACAGAACACAATTTTGGCATACATGTTTTATGGTTGAAAAATCATGGTTTCAGGACAAAAAGTTTTTCATGTACTCGTAACACTTACCACCCTCTAGGAACAAAAGTGCAAAACAAAATCTAAGAAAAAATATTAAAAATGGTACAGGAAGAGGAGATATGAAACTGTGAAAAATTATGGATTAAAACCTTGAGAGAAGTCCATGACAAGTGGCTAGAGAGAGGGTAATAAGTCCATAACTGATAAAATAGGTGCTTGAGAGATCGAAGGAAAGAAAAAAAAGGTAAGGTAGGTTCAGCAAAAATGTTAGATAATTAAAAGTATTTTGATGTTTTCAGAGGTTTGACATTTTATTAGTAGAAAAGAAAAAAGAGATATAAAGAAAAAAAATTGGAAAAAACAACTATTTTTTCCAGATATCCATTGCGTTTATGCTATAAATTTTTTAGTAATCTTCTCTATCTTGTTGACTTAAAATTTGTGACTTTTAAACTACCTGAGCTACTTCAGGTCTTCTAATATTTTTCGGAGATCATGCAACCACCCAATTAAGTTCCAGCAAAAAACTATTATGGGTCAAGCTGATGTGCTTCCAGTGCACACCTCTTCTCTGTTTTACAATGACCATAAAGTGAAATTAAGTTGTAGTTTTAGGCGGTCAACAGTTTCAGTTGTTTCCAGCAAATCTTCAACTATCACCTTTCAGCCCTTGCAACAACAATTGGTGCATGCAAATGTAGGAAAAATAAATGTATAGCTCATATAGTATTAATAAAAAAATTTCTCTATACCCTTTTCATGTTGGCATAATTTACCTGTGAGAGTATGGCGAAATTGGCCAGGCTTTACCACTCGTACCTCTCGACCATTGACTGTGATAGAATGCTGGTAGTTGCTGTTGCCTGGCAACCATGAAACTGTGGCTGATGTTGGTGTCACATGACCAACTTTCAGTTCAGTAGGTGTTGGATACACATCTGGAAAAGCGAGTTCCAGTTGAAATAAGATCTGAGGGGCTAGCCTTGAATATAAAATAAATAAATGGTGGGATACAAGCAAACAATAACTATTTCCACTTTGCAGATTTAGCTGTAGGTCAAATGATGTAATATTTGCTCCAGATACGTTATAGAATAGCCCAAGGTCTGAGAACTTTTTTGAACACTAGTGCTTATCTTCAAAAGCAGTTTTATACACAACATAAATTTATTTGTCCCCTCTTCTGTTCCTCCTCAGTTTTTTTAATAAAAATTGCTCGTTTCAATTTTTAAACTGTCTGCTACTGTTTAAATGATGCTAATAATGGTAAAAGAAGTCTGTAGGTTGTTGATCCACAAAGTTAGGCTGAATTAGAAGTAGTAGAATCTCGTTCTGAGAACCCAGTGACTCACCTTTCCCGACTAGCATTGTACACTGAGCATCCTTTGACTGGCCGCGGTTAGAGAGACAGCGAACACAGACCCTGTGATTCTGGTGAAAACAAAAAGAAAATCAAAAGATTAAGAAACCTTTCAGCTCCTAAGAGACTCTCAAGTTTTATTGATTTTCGGATTGATGGTTGACAGTAATGTTGTACAACATAAAGTAATGAAACTTAACGAAACTCATGTGAAACTGAGGGACGGAAACTTCCTCAAATGGGCTGTATAATAAATACAAAGACGAACTATGAACCTCACCAAATTCCATAAAACCAAAGGCAAATTGTCATGAAGTTAAAATTTAAGACTTTCCTTCCTCTTACAGTAAATTTTATTTATCTTTGGGAAAACAGCGTATTCAACTCAAAATCCTAAATCTATATAGCTATGTAAAACAGAATAAATTGAAAGTCTTCTATAATTTCAGTAGTGTTGTACCACAACATCTTTCTTTGCCTATTAGTTATATTTAAAAAAAAATAATTTTACCAATAAATTACAAAAGTAGATAAAACCACTAAATGCAAAGAAATATGAAGAAAATAAATCATTATCACATAGACTAGCTCACCAGAGTGAAATATGAAAACAGATTTTTTAGCGCAGATATACTTTTACCTAAAACTCATTTAAAACCACCTAAAAAAAAGTAAATAAATAAATAAAAAACAAGTATCTACAAATAACTTCCTGCATTCTCTGACATGCGACTGTGACCTTTGACCTGCGAGTAACTGACCTTGTCCAGTCCCACCCCCTCCAACAACGCTTTTGTCCGCTCCGTGACCTTGACCGATGTGTTGAGCTGGCCATCCACCATCACGTGATAAGCCTGGATTTCTAGGTCAGGTTGAGGTTCTGGGGGCGACCAGGACATCAACAAGCTGGAGGTGAGGGCTCGATCCAAGGACAGACCCCGAGGACACGGAGGTACTGAGGGGATAAACAGGGATTGATTGACAGAGGGAATAAACACTGACGGTAGTCTCAGGGCTTCCTTCTCTGTGCTGACTGTCCTATTACATTTTAGTATCAACGTACATTATTTTAGAAACCACTCTTACTTAAATCTTGAGAGAGATAACTGAGGATAACTACAAGAACACATGAGAGAATGAAGAACAGAAAAATCCCTTCAGAGACATAAAGACCAACAATCTTACGGTGGTAATAAATGAAGATAGTTGTTATAAAAGTCAGATCCATTGTGTCAATGGAAGAGTGGAAAAAAAACCATATTAATACTCTTTACAGAAATTTATAAACTTGATGTCACAATAATATATAATGAGTGACTGATAGTAAAATCAGGCTAACGATATGTAAATAGAAACTCTTTTTATCCACATCAGTTTATTTGGCGTGCTTGTGTTACCTATCGAACATAGAATGTTACAATCTTTAGAAATCATCTTTTTGATCCACAATGCAGCAATGCTAATAACCAAAAATTACTATATAGCGAACGAAAAGAACAAATTCTGAGCTATACATGAACCATTAAAAGCTAAGGATTCTTCAAATAAGCATTGGATCATAGGAAAGACACTAAATATATGATATAGAGAATACTCTGTCGCATCAACCTTCAGGGAGATGACAATGCATGATGATAATAATAGAAATGATGTTCATGATTATAACGGTTATTATTATTATTATTATTATTATTATTATTATTATTATTATTATTATTATTATTATTATTATTATTATTATTATCATCATCATCATCATCATCATCATCATCATCATCATCATCATCATCATCATCATCATCATCATCATCATCATGAGGATGATGACTATGATGATGATGAAGATCAATGTACTCACGGCTGTTGCTGGAGGAGCCTCCATTGGACAGTATACGACTGTTGACTGACGCGTTGTCCTCATCCAGCTCTGCAATATCCTCAAGGTCGCTGCTAGAGTCTTCCGGTTCCTCCAACATGACGCCGTCTGTCGAAAAAAAAATGGTTTTTGCTTTTTGGAGCTAACCAGAAACAACTCTGAGAAAATATAAATATTAGATCAGCTTAGTATAGGATGATGCGAACATGCAATATTCTTGATTCTCTTAACAGCATCTTTTCTAGACCAATGGAAACCATTTGAAGCAACCACAAGACAACAGTTTAGAATACAAGATGACAATTATGTGTTATGAGTCTTCATACGTAAGAGCAATCTGTTTGTGTGTGATGGTGTCACACCAAACATGTGCGGATGGCAATAATCCAAGTAAAAAAAAATAAGCAAATAAACTGGTAAAACTAAATTCACAAGCACCATTAGAATAAAACTACAGTGTAACAGTTAACACTATGCACAATAGTTAAATCAGAACGGAAGCGTAAAATTTCAAATGCTTATCAAATCATACAAAATATCCGGTGATTTTCGGTGTTTCCGGCCAAATGTGCAGTGTCTGACTAGACATCTGCAGTTATATCTCCCAGCAAAGCAAAAAGAACAATCTTTGGTCAAAGCGATGTGATAGACTGGCGACCGATGCTGTATAGAATAATTATAGATCGCTTCACAGATCGTTAAGCAATTAAACTGCTTTACGTGGTGCGCAAGACAAATTTGTGATCAGCTTTAAATTCTCGACTGCAAGTTGTTTAAATCTGGTGTCAATTTTTGGCGGTTTGTTGCCTTGTAGCCAACAGCTTGAGACGATTGTACAGCAAGTCTGGAAATAATCTGCTGCAGTAGAGTTACAAATGGTGTTCTTGTCTCTAAGGTGAGAAATAAACTGAAGCTTGCAGAAAAACAACGTTGTTTCGAGTTACAAACGTTGTGAGGTTATTGGTTGAATCCTCGTAGAGCTGGAAAAACAGTCGGCCAAAAAATAAAAAATCTAAATGGCTTAGACTTTATTATTAGACTTATAAAGACGAAAGAAAAACTCGAAACAATTTTAGACAAGGTATATTAAGCTTGTATGATAACAAAATAAAGGATTTGAAAACTTGTAGCAGAATAAATCAGAGATTGTCTAAAGATGACGCATACTATGATTTCTCCATCGCTCTTTTAACAGGCATTTCATATACATGTCATATGTAAGTCAAACACTCTATGTTTCCCTTAAAGAATTGAAAAAAAAAAAAAACACTCTTAAATTTAAAAAAAAGCATAAGGTTAGAAGTAACTAAATTGAGATTCGTGGTAGATATATATTTGAAAAAAAATCTGCATAACCCAGATTTAGTAAACGCAAAACGCCAAAGAGAGAGAAAGAACACCGAAAAAAATATTTTTCTTTGGCTACAATACTTTCATTAATCATTGCACAAAAGTTGTCTGAGTCTATCACTGGATAAAACAGGGCAGACAATAAACCCAGACTAAAGATGCTTGATTCAAACCTGCAGTCACGAAATCGTAAAAGTATCTATACAATCTCCTCATATCGAAGATTCTGTTAATAAAACTCCATATGTTTTGCCTCTCCTGCTAGCACCAGTAACATTTCCTAACAAACTAATCTGTGACAGCTAAAATAAAGACAGTCTATAGAGTGGTATGATATGAGAAAAAGGACTGCTTCTGAAAGCCTGGCCGTTTAACCGTGATTAGTTCAGAGCTCTTATTAAGTTCTTCAGTGAAGTGCTGTGGAGCACAATATGCTGCTTGGGATGTTAATGAGGGAGCTAAATTACCTGCTTTGGTAAGGTTTTCACAATCAAAACTTGGCACTCATGCAAAACAATCTCAACCTATTAATTGTTGACAAAAATGATGTGGAGATTCGAGTAGCCATAAAGTCAAGAGATAACTTGCCACACACACACACACACAGAGAGAGAGAGAGAGAGAGAGAGAGAGAGAGAGAGAGAGAGAGAGAGAGAGAGAGAGACTCACTGTTTGTCTCTGACTTGCCAACCCGATTTTGAGAGGGATGGAAGGCAGCATCGTTGTTGTTGATGTTGCTGAAGCTATTGTTGTTGGATGCGATACTGAGATTGGAGAGGTTGCCTGTGTTGCCATACTCGCCGTGGCCAGCTTGCATGAGGGCCGCGTGGAACTCTACCAAGTCCTCCTCTGGAAGTGGGCGGGTTGGGGTACAGAGAGTAGAGCGATTAGAGCTACACTCAAATATCGAACCAATTGGAACTTGATATGGGGAAAAAATATGAAATGAACTAGTTGTAGACAACAGCAAAACAAGACAAAAAAGTGCAGTAGTTACCTTAGATATTAAGGCAACAGATACAGAAATTACATTTAAATTAAAGACAAGACCGAAGTAGAACTCACACTGTCAAAAAGCTGCAGCAATGCAACTAAGTGCAACAAAAACTTTATCTTGAAGGCAAAGAAAAAAAAGGAGTGAGCCGAATATTGGATATTCCACATTTTTTGTGCTTTATCAGATAAGGCTGACACTAAAACAGCTTTATCTACACATACAAAGTTATCATTTAAAGTTGATAATAATTGTTAGAGTTGCCTCTAGACTTAGTAAAATAACACAGCCTTTTAGCACGCAAGAAACCTAAAACAGCTGTTTAATATTCAATCAAAAGTAAAAACACGATACAAAATATATATTTATCCCTTTCAAATTAAGTAAAAACCCAACAAAAAAGCTGGAAAAAGGAAGAAGAAATAGGTGTCTTTACTGCAGCGGGACAAACTTGAAAACTGCTAGGGTTTTCTACATGATCAAATGAAATAACCAGGTAAGGCTTTACTCCGTATTGTGTGGCGACTCACCCTCGACCATCTCAATAAAGTTTGACGGCACCAGGCCCTGGCGGCCATCGATCAGCTCACCCTCATAGAAGCCGTCCTACAGTGATGGAGGCCAGAGAAAAAAACATGAAAGAAAAACAAAAAATGAGAAAAAAAACCAACAAAAAAAATCATGTGCTTTATTATCTATATTAAAGTATGTTCATGAGCATCTGCGTAAGATGTAAATATTCTTCTCAGGTATACAATACTGCCTTAAGGCTGGTGGTGATGGTGGACATCGTGTTAACGCTTTAGATTTATTTCTCGTTTGTTTAGTATGTTTGCCTGTCTGTCTGTCTGTCTGTCTGTCTCTCTCTCTCTCTCATACACACACACACACACGCGCGCGCGCTCCACCTCTTAAAATTATTAAATAGAAGTTTGAATCTCATGTCTTGTTTTCCAGCTCAGTCCACCTAAAGCAGTGATCTCAAGGCGAGTGATCAACTCAAGAACATGTCTGGTCTTTCTTAAGACAAAGCGTTCATCTCTGGAGGTTACTGAGACCGGATCACCAGGGATAGATATGTTCAGAGTCCCTGCCATGACACCATAAAGTAGACAGGTGCCTGATGGATGTCATGGTTGGAAGCAAAGACGGGGAGACATGAAGATAAAAGACCCTTCAGTTGCACATAGAGAGGAACGCTTTCAGTATGCGATGAAATAAAACATTTTAAGTAAACTAACTCATTCATAAGCTTTTAAAACATACTTAAGTTATGACTTTATACATAGGATGACTTACACAAAACTTCCATGTCTAAAATCAAAGTCTTTCTAAGAAATTGGGCCAACTTATCTTGATTATTAGAAAAATATCCGTGCTTATTCGTGCAATGGATTTTTATTTAAAAGCAACATATCCGAATAAACATGGTGAAACTTAAATCATTCCGAATCGATATGATTACGAATTATTTTTTTCCTCGGCGCAAATTTTTCCGAATTTCTCAAAGCGTTAAAATCTGCTGTTTAGTTTATCAAATTTACTTGAGCTCTGAAAGTCTGACTTCTTCATATCGATATAAACTACACTGACCTCATCCATATCGCCCACAACCAGAACATAGTCGCCCGCCGTGAGGGGAAGCTCCATCTCTGGGTTCTCATTGGGCGAGAGGGTGAACGGGTCATAGTTGTACTTGGCGATGTACACCTGGATGGGTCCCTTCTGAGCCCAGGATGTCAGTAGGCTCTCACTGCCCGCTACTCGCTCGTTCTGATTCTGTGGACAAAAAAAAAAAAAAAGACAAATAGTCTTGGTGAAGATGTGTGTGGGTGCACGAAATGGGAGTGAATTCAAAAGCAAGTCTTTGAGAAAAGCGAAAAAAAACATCGATTTCGTTTGTAAAAAGATGAAAAGAAGAGAAAAGACGGATGAAATAATAGAGTACATGAGGCTATGAGATTGGAAGCACCTTGATTATCAATAGAGAGGCTAAGACAGCAAATAGACAAGGAGTAGAAGTTGCTCTTGTTAACAATGATATCTTGATGAAAATAATACGAACAATGATGATAATGATCATATTATATTTAATGAAGAGATGACAGTGGTGATGAAAATTATGGTGATGTTGGTGATGGTGGTGATGATAAAGATAAAGTTGATGTTGATAATGACAACAATAATGATGTTGATGTGAAAATTATGGAGATGATAATGATGATGTTGATAATGACCATGATAATAATTTTATCATGATGATGATGATGATGATGATGATGATGATGATGATGATGATGATGATGATGATGATGATGACGATGCCGATAATACCAGTGACAGTCTTACGATTGCTTTTCGGTCCATAATCTCCCGGACATCAAGTCTTCGACCGTCGTCAGCGTCAGCACCTAGGATACAATACAACCATTATGGTCTCACACTGCGGTAAACAGGTGACGGCAAAACCTCACACACAGTCGTCAGTAAAAACATAACTCTAGATGGAGGAAGGTGCTTGCTTTGCGAGAGGCATAGGTTGTCCATCGATGTAAAGTTGTTCTTACGAATATAAGTTTGAGACACTTGGGAAATGCGGAATTTTTACAAACTTTCAACTCTGTCATGGGAAGAGCGTGCCTTCCATCGACCTCTTTACATAAACCTAGAAATATTCAACTGGCCAAAAAAAAGAAGTTTTGAGAAACTAGACTGTCGTATTTCTGTGCCCACGTTTATAAGCTTTTCTACGAGAAATATTTAAGGGAAATTCGGCTATTTTATTACATGCATTATCCCAGGTTCCAATTATATAAAGATGCTATGGCATAGAGAAAGTATTACTCAACAGTTTATGTATTTTATGGATTTAATAAACCTTTAATGACATAAAGCATCTCATAGATACTAAAAGTTACGGTTTGTATATTGGAAAGAATGCTATAATCTTAACAGAGCCCCCCTCCAACCCACAGGTTTAAGAAGAAATGTTCTTAGTACTTATAAAAGATGCTCACATTGCTTTATCCATGTCTCATCATTTTATGTTGACTAGGCAGTCGTCAAACACACGATGGTTTCAAAACGATGGAAAATGAAAACCTTGAAAAAGCAGAGAGGAGAGACACGGAACTAGTGACAGAAATAGTGAGGGAAGAGAGAGAGAGATAGATAGATAGATAGATAGATAGAGAGAGAGAGAGAGAGAGAGAGAGAGAGGAGGGGGGGGTGGTGCAGAAAGAGGGATAGATAGAGAGAGACAGAGATACCCAGAGAGAGAGACGGGTGTAGAAAGAGGGATAGATAGATGGATAGAGAGAGAAAGAGTGAGAGAAAGAGAGAGAGAGAGAGGGACACGGGAGCCCAGAGAGAGAGATACAGAGAGAGAGAGACGTGGGTAGAAAGAGGGATAGATAGATGGAGATAGAGAGAGAGAGAGAGAGAGAGAGAGAGAGAGAGAGAGAGAGAGAGAGAGAGAGAGAGAGAGAGAGAGAGAGAGAGACAGACAGACAGACAGACAGACAGACAACACCGAGCATGTCTCATAATGTCTAGAAATAAAATTGCGATGCTTTCTATACAAGAATTTAGACCGATGTGCGGTCTCTGCGAAAGAGAGGCAGTGATGGGCCACAAATACATACCGAGATGTTAATGTTATTGCTCTGCACTTACGGTCTGGTAAGTTAAAATTGTTTGTGGGAGTGAAGGAAACGATGCGGAAAAACTAGTGTTTTGAAAGATCAAGATATACATATGGATGGACAGCAAAAACAGGGAGTGAGTTTAAGGAAAATATACATAAAAAAGGGAAGAAAGTAAGGAAATTTGATGTTTCTTCCAGAGCCCACTTGTCAGCTTTATAATATAAAATTCAGCGGTGTGTTGTTGCTTTCACAAGTGAAGAACAACATGTGAACCTCCCGGCTAGTAGGCTGGGAGCTCCGATAGCAGCACCAACTTGGCAAAATACGGTGGGACTTGAAAACAAGCAGCTAAATCTAGATTCTAGAGCTACACGGATAGAAATCACCGTATGAAAAGCTACGCCGCTGTTTGTCAACCAACGACTAAATGGTCGAAACAAGCACCCAATCTCTGCATTGACATTTGGCGAGAAAATTAACTAGTTGGTTTTTTTTTTTACTTTACATAAAGGTGCTGTGAAAATGTTAAGTGCAATAATGATTCCGGTTTGCTGTTTCTGGAAAGTGGGTGGAGGGTTTCACACAATCACACATTGATAACATGGGTCCAGGATTCGAGTAAATGAAGGAAAGAAATAATAAAAACAAAAACTAATGACAACGTGTAGCTCTGGTGTAAGAGTAAGAGTAGTCAAAATGTTCAATACTTGAGGAGTGGTATAAAAACTACATACCTATTTCCTGTTGTAATGAACTTTTAGAGAGGAGGTGCTGTTAAAGAATTTTTTAAGCTTTCTTGCTAAGTTCAAGACAGAAAATAAATGAGTTTGGTTGAATAACATATTGGGGCCAAAAGTAAGCAATAACCCAGATTACGGTGGCTGTTCAGCTTTATGTATGTGTATTAAATCACTTTTAAGACCAACTCCTGAGTCAATCTTTTAGTTAATTCTTTCTCATAAAAACAATAATCATTGGCAAATATATATTCAGAATACAGCTAAAAACATCATAATCTTTGATTGAACCTTTTATCCCAAACATAAAGAAATTATTAATTAACGTAAACAGATTTTCCGAAGATCGGAAGCTAAAGCTTGTCGACATAGACGAATATATATGGCGAAGTATCAACACCAACAACCCTCCTTTCTAACGTTACTTAGTTACAATGAATTCTACCCGGCAACCAGAGGCATTAGCTTACATTCGAGGATCAGTTTGTAAAGTGGCTATTCTTTTCATCATTCAGCCACTTTAAGACAATGAAAATTTTTGTTCTACGAACCTAATTAGCGCAGCTAATGTTTCACTTGACGTCACATCTATTTATTACAATATAAATCCAATGTCCTTTCTTTTTTCCCCGACCAAACTCCGTGGTCTAGACCGAACAACAATTCTAAAAAGTTAGCTGTAGGTCGAATAGGAAGGTCAAACAATAATAGCATTTGGAAATAACTATTACCATATTACAGCAAAATATTGAAAAAAGTCAAATATAATGAGTGTGCTGTATTTTAAAATTTCACATTTCACGATTCTGTAATCATTGAGAAAACTGTGATCAGATTGCAGATTCCAAATCTATAAACAGTAATAGATAGCGGGCCTGTTGGGTTGCGGCTTTGTTTCACTAATTGTGTATTACCAGGTCCAGTGTTGGATAAGAAGGTTAGCATTCAGCGCTATGAGTAGACAGAGTCTAGTGTGGACAATATTAAAATAACTTACAATAAAATACAGAAAGAGAGTTCAAACATGTTAGTTCTCTACATGGGAATTACGTGGAGTTTTCGGAGATTTAGCAATACTATCTGGATGATAAGAAAAATGAAAGAAAAGAGATTCAAAATTTTCGATCCACATTTTTTTTGTTCGAACTCTTTAAACTGTTTAATGATTTTAGGTTGTAGAAATACGTTTAAATTTAATTACTAATGAAAAGATTAAATACTGCATCACGTGATAGTTATTGTTTTAAATAGAATGAGGAGTCGCAGCATTTTACTGAGGTGCGCGCAACTCTTCGTAAATCAGATGAGCTTCGAGTTGGGTATCACACACCACACACGGGGAACAGGTCCAGTACAGAGCAAACATGGAAAGGGCTGCAACTCTTGTCACCTATATCTAGACCTGTCCCAGGCCAAGGGGAGATCAACCAATCCGGGCTGGTGAGGGAGGTAATGCGCTCCCTTAGAAAGTTCAACTGGGTTCCCAGGTTGGACAGCAACCGGTCATGTGACTGAGGTGGGTAGCTTCTTGTGGTGCCGAATTTCGTTCTGGGTTTGGGCTTTGGAGCTTGATGCCTTGGTGAACCTTGACCTGTTGTCGTAATTCCGTTATGTCGATCACGTGACAAGTTTAATATAACCGATAATTACAGGCTGGGCTTGTTGACTCACCAAAGATTCGATTTAACTAAAAAATTGTCATAGTCTTTTATATTTCCTGAACCGCAGGTGCTCCATTTTGTTTCAATTAAAATGGTATTCAACGGGAAGTCAATTCAATAAAAGCAAATATGAGAGCATTAAAAAAATGTCTTTCCTATATAGATCAGCGGTCCTAACTCTTGATACAGTATAACAAAAATAAATTATACTTTGATTCATACTCCTTTTGATTTATTGATCAGGTTTCAAATACATGAAGAAAAAAAACCCACTTATTTTTGAGACACTATTTTCATCGCTTTTGTGAACCAATGTACGAAAATCGTGATAGAATGTAAAGAAACAGGTGCACAACTGTTTCGAGGTGTATTCCTGAGTTCGTAAAACTCCACTCGCTGCAGTTTTCGTTGTTTTGTTTTTTTCATTCACCATTAGTAAATTTTATGGTTAGACATTTTATATTTCAATTTGGATTGTTTTTGGCGATATTTTAATTGCATGAGAACAACAACAACAAAAATTATTTTGTCTAGACAACTGAACACGTATTATGTCCACAAGACGGATGAAATTTATCATAAAAAATACCATGTATGCATTTAGCTAGTCGTGCGAGGTGACTAGAAACTAAGTTAAATGACATACTGCTGTACATATTCAATCATCAAAGCATGTCTCAAAGCTTCAAGAAAGTAATAACTTCAAAATTATAATTTCTATTATTTCGTTAAAATGGAGATGTGAAGACATTCGGATGTTGTTATTTTCTGTTTGTAACCACTACCGCAGGATAAGCACAAGAAAACACACAAACACACCGGCTGAAATGCGAGGCTCTAACGAATTGATCTATGAAACAAGGCAAACATCTGCTTCTAATACAAAATATGTCACCTAATGGGATTTACTAATTAAGTTGGCACAAGCAATCGAAAATGATATTTTGCGTCTGTCTCAGGCTTAAATGAATACTGAAAAATAGCATACACTTCAGTATAAAAAAATGGGGCTATAATGCAAAACAACAACAAATCTGAAGAATAAGTAAAAAAAAAACAACACAAACACAAAACATTATGTTTGAAAAAAGTTATTGTAAAAAATCCAAAATAGAATACAAACCTCTTGTTTTGACGCTGGCGTTTAGGGCAGACTGGGTCTTCGCCACAGCCAGGGCAGTTGCTGAAGAATGAAAGAAGGGAGAGCAAGTGTTGCTTGATTTGATTCAAACATTTATTAGAATCATAGAATGGTATCAGTATCTAATTTATTTTGGCACTTTGCCACATAACTTTGATCCTATCCAGCCATCTCTATGTAATACCAACACCGTCAAATTCTTGTTACCATTTACTATTTTATATAATGACGGAGTCATTATCATTTCTAAATTCTCTGCCATTGAAAGTTTTTGTTCAAGCTGATATTTTAGGTGCCCTCACAGTAAATATTATCTGACTGCTTTCAACCCATCCACCTATACATAACACTGTGGTGCTCACTGAGATGGTTTCAGCTTACTTTGACCTCGACCAGGATTATCGTGGTTCAGAACTTAGTCTGCCATACTGTCCAGCGACTATTGTTCTGCACATCCTCCACATGTACTTAGATATCGCCTTAATTATATCGGGTAGTAAATTCGGACACAGTGTGGCGTACTGTGGAGGCTCCAAGCACATCCTCCACATGTACATTGATATTGCCTTAATTATTTGTGGTGTACTGTGGAGGCTCCAAGCACATCCTCCACATGTACATTAATATTGCCTTTATATGATGGGTAGTAACCTCGGACACAACTAGTGTGGAGCACTCTGGAGGTTTCAAGCACATCCTCCACATGTCCACATTACATTGATATCGTCTTAATTATGTCGGGTAGTAACTTCGGACACAGAGTGGCGTAATATGGATGCTTCAAATTAAGCTTCAACGGTAGGAGAAATCGTCTACCTTTTCTGTGCCGGCCTTGTCTCAAACTTTGCAGTACACAGGATTTGAACCAAGTTGATTCATCTTCTACAAAAAAACATGATCTTAGGCGAAATTCAAAGACAGAGACCCTCGTGGTCCGGTTTGTGAGATTGCCAGCGAAGTGCATCTCTGTTAAAACAGGTTTGCTATATGTATGCCCTCTGTCCTAATCTAAAAATCAGCTATTTTCCTCCAACCTTAATCATCAATTTACTCTTTACCTGCTTCCAACTTCTTTGCTGCTAATTCCTCCCTCAGTTTCTCCGCCTCCTCTACGGCCTTCTGTCGCTCCTCGGCCTCTTTCTTAAGCTTCTCTACCTCTCGGGCCAAACCCTCCCTCCTCTCCTCCTCTTCCCTACGCCTTTCCTCCTCTTGTTTCCTCCTCTCCTCTAACTCCTTCACCTGAAGCGTCAAGGCAGATACAGTCTGCACATGCCCACTTTCCACGTCACTCTTTGTCTGGAAAAGGGGAAAATAAAACTTGTGAAAAATTAGATAAAAAGCAAAGATCTGGTCTTTAAATGTCCGTTTTTGTTCAAACAAAATTAATGCTAATTCTTCTTTCTTGCGCATAGCAATAATTTTCTTAAAACAAACAGATTCATCTTAAACCATTTGTTATTTCAACCCTACAGTTTTCCACTGGCGCATGAATTCTTTACTTAAAACATATAACATAATCATTTAACCATTACGTGATTTTAAACCGCTAAACTCATTCTGAATTAAGTAAGATAAACATATTAATATAAAAAAATGGACGTCATGATGGACTTCAAATCTAGACATTCGTAATTGCTCCATGCATTACGATTCATAGCGCTCGGTATAAACCGAACAAGATTTAAAATAACTAGCACACGCCAAAAAACATTTCTAACAAAGCAAACACCAATGCAAAACAAAAGTAGATAAATATTCACGAGAAATCATCTTCTTATTAAGGTGTAGGAGAAAGACCACTTTTTTCCACCTTTTCTCATAGATGTTGTACAATGTGCCAGTGTTGTATGTTATGTTGTACCCCCCCCCCCCAATCCCGCACTTAACTCACTAATGAACCGCTGATCAGGCTGGTGATCAGCGCGGGTGAGCAGGAAATCTTCACTCTACACTCAGAATCTCGCTTGTCAATAGCACAGACTCAAACCCGTGCATGTTTGTTTTAAATTAGAAAGACTAATCCCCGGCTTACTTCGGAGCGGCAATTCTAATTAAAAAAAAACCAGCTCATAGAAAGATTATTTCAAAGACATAACTGAGACATGTTGTCACGTGCAAGCCTTAAACAAGCATTATTTGCCAATTTAGTTTGTTTCAGCTCATGAGAAAGAGTTTACGCTGACAAATTAAGATGATTAACTTTGCACTTATTAAGGTGGTGCTTCTTAATGCTGTCTTCTGTAAATCTTTAACAAAGATTCATCTATCAGCAACTATTCAGTAGTTAAGGGTGGACATGACGTGTTTGGATAAGACAACAGCATTTATTTTTTTCATATCCGAATTTCTATCTACGAAGTAAAAAAAAAAAGGTTTAATTGGATAAATAAAATTCTTTCATTAACAGACCGCCCCAATATAAAAAAAAGGAATCCCATCGCGACCAACGAATAATATGTGAGATTTCCACCAGGGGGCGCTTGGTGTCAGAACATATGGTGGAGCACCCACCCTCTGGAGTTCTTCTATCTGGGCCTGTCTCTCTTGCAGTTGGGACAAAATGGTCCGTCTCTCATCGTCCAAAACACTGGTTCTCTCGGCAGATTCCTGGAGATCCTGGCAGGTTTACAGGAAATCAGAGAGAATGATGTCGAGTGAGATAGATAGGTCAGAAGGTCAGATGGATGAGACAGAAAAGAGAGAGAGAGAGGTTATGGTAGATAGATAGATACCTCAGAAAGATAAATGGATGAGAGAAACAAGAGAGAGATGTCATGATAGATAGATAAATCAGAAGGTCAGATGGATGAGACAGAAAAGAAGGAGATGTCATGACAAATAGATAGATAGATAGGTCAGAAGGTCAGATGGATGGGAGAGGAACGAGAGAGATGTCGTGATAGATAGATAGGTCAGAAGGTCAGATGGATGAGACAGATACGAGGGAGATGTCGTGATAGATAGATAGGTAAGAAGGTCAGAAAGACGAGAGAGAAACGGGAGAGATGTCGTGGTAGATATATAGATAGGTCAGAAGGCCATATGGATGAAGGAAAAACGAGAGAGATGTCGTGAAATATATATATGTAAAAAGATCAGATGGATGAGAGAGAAACGAGAGAGATGTCATGATAGATAGGTCAGAGGGTCAGATGGATGATACAGTAAAGAGAGAGATGTCATAATAGATAGATAGGTCAGAAGGTCAGATGGATGAAAGAGAAACAAAAGAGATGTCATGATAGATAGGTCAGAGGGTCAGATGGATGATACAGAAAAGAGAGAGATGTCATAATAGATAGATAGGTCAGAAGGTCGGATTGATTAGAGAGAAACGAGAGAGATGTTGTGATAAATAGAAATGTCAGAAGGTCAGATGGATGAGAGAGAAAAGAGAGAGATGTCGTGATAGATATATAGATAGGTCAGAAGGTCAGATGGAAGAGAGAGAAACGGGAGAGATGTCGTGATAGATATACAGATAGGTCAGAAGGTCATATGGATGAGAAAGAAACGAGAGAGATGTCGTGATAGATAGATAAATAGATAGGTCAGAAGGTCAGATGGATGAGAGAGACACGAGAGAGATATCATGATAGATAGGTAGGTCAGAAGGTCAGGTGGATTAGAGAGAAACGAGAGAGATGTCGTGATAGATAGATATATAGATAGGTCAGAAGGATGAGAAAGAAAAGAGAGAGGTGTTGTGATAGATAGGTCAGAAGGTCACATGGATGAGAGAGAAACGAGAGAGATGTCGTGATAGATATATAGGTAGGTCAGAAGGCCATATGGGTGAAAGAGAAACGAGATAGATGTCATGATAGTTAGATAGATAGATAGATAGATAGATAGATAGATAGATAGATAGATAGATAGATAGATAGATAGATAGGTCAGAAGGATGAGACAGAAAAGAGAGAGAGAGATGCTGTGATAAATAGATAGGTCAGAAGGTCAGATGGAAGAGAGAGAAACAAGAATTATGTCATGATAGACAAGTAGATCAGATGATCAGATGGAAGGGAGAGAAACGAGAATTATGTCATGTTAGACAGATAGATCAGATGACCAGATGGAAGGGAGAGAAACGAGAATTATGTCAAGATAGACAGGTAGATCTGATGATCAGATGGGAGAGAAAAACGAGAATTATATAAAAATAGACAATAGATCAGATGGAAGAAAGAGAAAATAGAATTATGTCAAGATAGACAGATAGATCAAATGATCAGATGGAAGAGAGAACAACGAGAATTATGTCATGATAGACATATAGATCAGATGATGAGACGGGGAATTGCAAATTCTATAAAGGACCGAGGAGAGATATGAGATCAATGTATAAGGAGAATGGACAGATTTTGGGGTAGTTATATAAAAGAAAACGTAGGTATACAAGAGCTTGAAGGTGGTTTAAAGAAGGACGTACAATGGAGAGATAGCAGACGTGACTGCACCTAAATGGGAAAAACGTCAGAATGATAAGAAGGAGAAAAGGGATCCAGAAGCAGATTATAATAGTAAAAAAAAAAAGAGCTACATAAATTTATGATCTATAATGAAGAAGAGGCTTGCAGGCTTAGTACAGGTAGAGGCAAAAGTTAAAAAGTGAAGGTCAGTCAGAACAAAGATAAATATGACGTGTTTGTAAATTTATTGAGCAAAGTAAGGCTTAAGAGATTAAAAAATTGCCAACAGAGATAGATACATAGATAAAGACTAAGACAGAGAGAGCGAAAGAAATAGAGAAAGACAAAGACAGAAAGAGAAAGAGAGACAGACAGTGAGAAAGAGAGAGACAAACAGACAGACAGAGAGACAGAGAGAGACAAAGATAGAGAAAAAGGCAAAATGGCGCTGAGAAACAGACAGTGAGATAGTCAGAGAGAGAGAGTGAGCAAGACAGAGAGAGAGAGAGAGAGAGAGAGAGAGAGAGAGAGAGAGAGAGAGAGAGAGAGAGTGAGAGAGAGAGAGCGCGAAAGAGACAGATAGATAGATGAAAAAAATAGATATAGAACGAGCGAGATAGAGAGAAAGACAGATAGACAGAAAGACAGATAGACAGAGAGAGACAGATAGAGGAAGAGAAATAGAGACAGAAAAAGAGACACAAGGACAGAGAGAGAGAGAGAGAGAGAGAGAGAGAGAGAGAGAGAGAGAGAGAGATAGAGAGAGAGATCGAGAAACAGAGAGAGAGAGAGTGAGAAATAGAGAGAGAGATGAGAGCTAGAGAGAGATACACACACAAACACACACAGGCAGAGAAATACACACAGAGACAGAGACAGAAATAGAGCGAGAGATAGAGATGAGAGAAACAGAGAGATAAGAGAGAGAGAGAGAGAGAGAGAGAGAGTCAGACAGAGTCAGAGAGAGACAGAGACAGAGACAGACAAAGAAATGACAGAGAGATAAGAGCTAGATATATATATATATATATATATATATATATATATATATATATATATAGAGAGAGAGAGAGAGAGAGAGAGAGAGAGAGAGATGAAAGAGAGATGAGAGAGAGACACACACACACACACAGATGAGAGAGAGACAGAGAAATGACAGAGAGATGAGAGATAGAGAGAGATGAGAGAGAAAGACAGAGAGAGAGAAAGAGAGAGATAAGAGAGATAGAGAGAGCTAGAGAGAGAGCTTGAGGAAGAGAGAGCTAGAGAGAGAGAGCTAGAGGAAGAGAGAGCTAGAGAGAGAGAGAGATAGAGAGAGAGAGAGAGAGATAGAGAGAGAGAGAGAGCTAGAGAGAGAGAGAGAGAGGGGGGTAGCTCGCCGAAGTCCTCACCCTGACCAGGTTCTCTAGACTGTGTACCCGGATGTTGAGCTGGGTGACCTCGTGCTGCGCTGCCTCGCGCTCCTTCTGGGCTGAGGCCAGGGACAGCTTGAGGGCGTTACATTCCTCGGTCACCTGGGCAGGGCAAACACAAGTCACGTGGGTCAGTCACATGGTCACAGGAAGCAGTTCACATTCACATTCTATTGTTATAAAATTATAGGACACCATCAAATTTTGGCTTGTTTTCTTTTTTTTTTTTTTAGTTTTCATCCACAGGCTCCCTAGCTCTAAGCACCGACTATAGTTATTGAAACAATTTATTGCTTTAACACAATTAACCTGAGACTGGTTTTAGAACATCATACCGTGCTGGTAATGACGTGATTCCAAACCCATTTCTTAAAAGATTTATGACGCTATTATTCCCAGGCAAATTACTGCACACAAATTTTCCTCATGGAATTTTATGTCCGAAAACCCAACCTCATTTCCTCCTGCTCTCGCCCAGACTAGCTCTAAATATCCTGATGGTGTTATCAAAGTAATCTAGAAATCTGACATTCACGCACGTGCATTACTCCTCCCCGTAACAGGGGCTTGTTAGTTAGCTTTCCATTATACTTCGCTCTTACATACTGCCATCCCAAGTCAACAGATCCTTCATTTCTTACTGTCTTCATTTGATTCTCATTTTCTCATGTCCGCCAACATATTATTTTGTTAGTCTGTTTTTGACTTTATGCTCTTTTGATCCAGCCTCTCTCTCTCTCTCTCTCTCTCTCTCTCTCTCTCTCTCTCTCTCTCTCTCTCTCTCTCCCTTTCTCTCTCTCTCTATCTCTCTCTCTACCTTTCTCTCCGACCCCAATCTTTCCTCCTACTATACCCTCTACCTAGCCCATCACGCATCAACTTTTTTTCTGCGATCGTATCAGGTCAGAGTAAACTGTGCCATGCTTAGTGGCAAACCTCAGTATTGCAAGTGAAGTTAAGTTGGAGAGAATCAAAATCACTTGGGGTAGGGCACATCTCAATTGTTCGAATAATCTTTTACCTCGTCTAAAGCAAGCATGATAGTGTGTGAAGACCCTTGAAGGTTTCTCTCAATCTTCCGGTGTCTGGGGCAAGAGGGAGAGATTGAAACGTCCTTCGCTACACACTGGTGAATCGTGTGTGATTATTGACACCTTCAACACTTCCTAAAGGGAACGAATTCGAAGTTCAGTTCTCGCCCTTCAATAAATTTGCATTTTTTCTCCGACTGAGTTGCCCTTGTATAAAATCTTTAACCATAAAACACAAACTATGCGACTGAAATAATGCATACCTCATGCTAACTTTAACTACCATAAAAATTATAATTAATGCTTGGTAGTTCTTTTTTCACAGCATAGCAAAAGATTGCGTTTGTTGATACAAGAAGCTATCATTTGGCGTCCAGCTTGCTATATTCCTTTATCTTCTGAGTATGATGAATAATTTAGCTTTTGTAGTAAAAACACTAATTTATTCTCATCACTATAAAATTAATCTATTTTCGGATAGATCTGGCACCAAACAAGACAGCAAATTACATGCAAACAGTATGCCTTGTGGCGTTCCCTTAAAGACAACCGGAAACTTCACAATTTTTCATTATTCTCTTCATTATCCGCTCCGTACAACCAACACAGTGACACATCGGGGAACCTAGCTCAGAATAAGGTCAGGTGATGGTGTTAGGACTAGTTTTTAGACCTGGAAAGTGATTAAGTACCTTCATACGTATCTCTTACATGATACACTTTGTTAAACGTCATCCTCTGGTGTTCGAAAGCTTTATCTCATTGGTATAAGACTATCACTCTTTTCCTCAGTTCATTTCAGTTTGGTAATAAAGACTCGTTTCATGAGAATAATAATAATAATAATAATAATAATAATAATAATAATAATAATAATAATAATAATAATAATAATAATAATAATAATAATAATAATAATAATAATAATAATAATAATAATAATAATAATAATAATAATAATAATAATAATAATAATAATAATAATAATAATAAAATAACCACGCACAAAAAGTCCCAACACTTCTTTCAATATCTTTCTTTGATTACTTCCATGCCTCTGTGTCGATGTCTCTGTCTCTTCCTCTCCTACTCCAACACCCCCCCACCCCTGCCCCCCCCCCCCCCCCCCCCTCCGAGCTGAGAGGTCTGAACCCACGACCAGCCAATCATTATTTGAGTTTTTATGTGCTTTCAGCATCGACCGCTTTTTTTTATATATATATATATATATATATATCCTCATTCAAACTGAAGAAATAAAAGAGCCGCTTCATTACATGTCTATAACTGTAAAAACACATATGTGTATGCCTGCTATAACTAGAAAACTCTTAAAGCTTAAATCCCCTTAACCAAGCTCAAAGTCTCTTGAGAGAAATGGTTGACTTTACGAATTTCGTTAAAATTTAAGGTTGCTAATTATTATTGAACAGAAAAACAAAGTTTCAATGTAAAGGTATAAAAAATATGAAGAGCGAAAGAAATATTTCTGATGGTAGAGCTTGTTTCATACATTAGTTTCCACTACTAAAACCCAGGTGTTGGAGAGAAACACGATGGTGGTGATGATTATGATAAGGATAACTAATAGCTACGAAGCTCATGCTAATTCTAATGATGTTAGACATAAATGTGTTGAAATTAATTCACCATAAAATGGTGGCGATGGTGGTGTGGTGACGATGATGATGATGATGATGATAACGAGGATAACTGTTAACTATTATGCTCACGCTAATTCTAATCATGATGATTAGGTGATTATCCGGAAAAAAGTGGTGATGTTGGTAGTGGTGATGGTAAGGATAATGGCAATGATAAAATTGATGCTTATATTGTTGTTGATGTCGACGAATGGGATGTGACTCATGCTAGAAGTGATATAACCTGAGGTAGCAAGTTTGAATTGCATGACCCGCTACACAATTAGTAGCACTGCTATCCTACACAGTTCATTAAGAGTCCAGACTACCTCGGGTATCTTGCTGTAAGCCGCGTCTGACACCAGCTGAGCCCTGGGCGTGTCTCCCCCAGTGCTGCGACCAGGGACGCCAGGCTTCTGTTTGGAGAGGCAGGCACCCATCACAGGTCAGTCAGCCTTGACCTCCACTCACTCTGCTGGCAATTCACCAACTTCACTCAACTTGTGTGAAACAGTTTAGGTATAAAGACCCAAGGTCGAAGCATACAGTTCTTCATCATTCAGTATTATATCACATGCGTATTTTGACCTTGCCTGTCTATATAAAGTCGGGCAACGAGTTTCGGTGTGTGTGACAGGTCGCTCACCCAGGCTGCTCCTCTGACCTTCATGCAGGTCATTAAGCCGGCAGCACCACGCGGAATAGTACGTTTTTAGATCCTAGGCACAGGCAATTTCACACAGTTTTGGATTCGTTGAAGTCCATAAATAGGATTCCCAGTCAATTGCGACACACTGCCGTGTTTATGACAGTAGAGGCCGGTTGCCTCGAAAGGACAGATTCAAGCTCTCGATATCCGAACCGTGAGAAATTGGGTAAATTACGTTAAGAAACCAAAAATAGGTTTCACATCACAGATTGTATCCATCCTCTAGAGCAGGGTGCTGCTACCTTGGAGTTGAACACATAAAGAAACGGACCCCATGATTTGATGCTTAAAAATTAGAGTGAAAATGAGACAGGTAATCTTTCTGAACAGCTGAAAAAAAAATCTAGATACCCACAGTTTTAAGGCTGCCCAAATCTATGCTGCCCACTTTCTGATCTCAAAATCGAGCTGTGAATATTAATACCGAGCCCAGGAAGCGAGATGTGGCTTGGCGATTATCTGCCCCTCGTGTCTGCGCTCTGGGTGTGACCTGGACAAGGCCAGAGACAAGGAGAGCGGGGTCCCCTAGGTCACTCGCCGATCAGGATCAGGGAGAGATCAAGAGTACAGATCGATACAGACACCCAAACGCATGCACATAAATATATACATACAGACATACACTCCGCCTCTTTTCTTTCCACATCACTTACACCCCTCCCACCCCCATCCCCAAAACACACGCACAAACCGTACAAGGTTATTCTTTACATTAAGATACAGTTTCACAGAATCGAAACCTGTAGCCACAAGATCTACGCTTTGCAGAAACTGAAACAAAACAAAAAACGCCAAAAATCTTCTAAAACTAACCAAATTTCTGAATATCACTAGACGAAACAAGAAATGTCTAAATCATGAACAACCATTCACCCTCATATGAGCGGTACGTGCTAATACCATAAT
>JAWDGP010005603.1:400000-427500 GCA_033675545.1 Elysia crispata
ACATATTGGAAGAGTAGAATGGTCTAAACTAAGGAAGCACAAGAGTCAGAGTTGACTTGGAGGACATTCAAAACAAGAATTCAGCACAACAAACGCAATTTGCACGGTAAAGATTGTAGAATCAAACACATTCTTAATTAATTGATCGAAAAGTATAAATAAATGCAAATGCAGTGGCAGTAAAGAATGAACTTTTCACACCAGCAGCTCAACTTTGTTTATCTAAGATCCAGGAGTGAAACCACTTTAAGCTTCCAATCTCTATCCTTTTTTTCCTGTTGAACAGACTGGGCGTATTTCATCAGGCCAAAAAGACATTTAAATAAATGTAACTCAATAATGTAAATATGACGATTATACCTTTATATATCTCTCAGGTATATATATAAAAAAAGAAAAAAAAAACAAGGGAACAGAGAAACATTAAACATACTCAGACCTGCTGTACTGTCATTTTTACATAAACAGAAACGAACACCGAACTTGTGTTAAGTTAGCAATGTCCTTTTCCAGTAAACAAACCCTTTGAAATGACGCACAGTAAAACACATAACAGAGTAAAAAAAAAAAAGCAGAGGTGAAAGAACAGAGAAGCTCAGCCTAGCTTGAAGCTAGACCAGAGGCTCAGTGGACCAGAAAACCAGGTTACAGTTTGTTTATTTCAGTAGCCGGTTGGAACTGAGGCCGACCCAAACACAGATAACAATTACAGTGCGAATAGATTATGCACTTGTCGATATTTATAGCGAGAGAGCTCAATGTCACATAATGTTGGCTGTGGCAAACAGCGCAGAACACAAGGCCTTTAGTCGAACGGTTGAGGTGTGTAGATTTAGAGGAAAAATTGTCATCCCAGACAAGGAAAGAGATCTCTACTGGAAGAAATATACCATATCAATATCAAATAGATGGGCATGTATGTTTGCTTTGGAGATGGCAAACTGATAGATAGCTAGTGGTTTGCCAGGAATGAGATAAATGATGCTCCTGACGGTGAAATTTCAAATAGAAAGTCGGATAATAAGTGACAAACAAGGGTAATTGGACATAGGGAGGGAGGGAGAGAGAGAGTAGGGGTCAGCAATCTATCATACATATTGGAAGAGTAGAATGGTCTAAACTAAGGAAGCACAAGAGTCAGAGTTGACTTGGAGGACATTCAAAACAAGAATTCAGCACAACAAACGCAATTTGCACGGTAAGATTGTAGAATCAAACACATTCTTGATTAATTGATCGAAAAGGATAAATAAATGCAAATGCAGTGGCAGTAAACTTTTCACACCAGCAGCTCAACTTTGTTTATCTAAGATCCAGGAGTGAAACCACTTTAAGCTTCCAATCTCTATCCTTTTTTTCCTGTTGAACAGACTGGGCGTATTTCATCAGGCCAAAAAGACATTTAAATAAATGTAACTCAATAATGTAAATATGACGATATATATCTCTCAGGTATATATAAAAATTTTAAATTTCAAGTAGAAAGTCGGATAAGAAGTGACAAACAAGGGTAATTGGACATAAAAGGAAAAAATTCAAATATTATAAAGACATAAAGTCGTGGTTGAAGCGCGACAGCAATACCGTACGAATATATGGTCAAAAGCTAGTGATGAGCAAAGGTGGTGACGTAAAATGAAAAGAATGTACCAGACACACAGAAAGCTATACAGGTATTTTCAATGTAGCTAAAAAATACTGAATTGGTAGAGAGACATTCCGCTAGCTGTGTAGGATATCAGTTGAACAAGAAGATAAGAATGGTATTGAACGTGTCAAAGGATAAAGAAACAAAACATGCAACATTTCTTGGAAAAGAGGCACCAGTGGCTGTGGGGTTAGAACATCCGCCCTGATATCGTCAGGGGCATTCTTCGCGGCCTCAGTGGGTGAGTTAAGAGTCTCAGGTCCACCGCGCGAGACGCGAGAATGTTAGTCATGCAGAGAAAAGGCTGAGCATCACCTTGTTGAAGACGGAGAATATCAAACAATCCAACAAATACTTATCCCAAACAAAAACAGCCTGGCTACAGCAAGGACTTGCTAAACTAAAGGCAACACCAAATATTCTGGCTGAGTCGTGCACATGTGCTCGGTTCACTGATCAGGTCACTTGGGTGTATACATAGTTATATCTGGTAATACGAGCTTCAAGCTCTTAGTCAACGTTTTAAACCGAGAACTATCAAAACATACAGGCGCAGAGCGGAATACTTTCGAAAATGTAGAAATATTGCAGCCCTAAACCTGTGTCAACTGTGTGAACTGTTCAGCATGATGCAGTCCTATTGAGCTTTATGTAAATGTCACTACAAAAAGAGAAACAATCACATTGGAACATCCAAAGTCAACAGTGTTCTTCATTACATATTTCGATATCAAAGGATAACTTTACATATATTTTTTTGAAAGTGTGCATGAAATAATAATTTACGTTTATAAGTTCGATGACTGAAACTCTATCACGGTAAGCCTCTTTTGCTATAAAACTATATGATACACTATGGAAAATTGTCTTTGAAATTTTCGACACTGGTTTCTTGCGATATAATAATAAACTAGTTAAAATTCTAGAAGAGTGGCAAGTTCGATTCTCTTAATTTTTACATGTTTAAATTTTCTGCATGGATTCTTTACGAACGATTGCAGTCCGCAAATTATACAATTAAGATTGAACACTGATGTCTTATGATATGATATCTCTAACAAACATATAGGCTAATGTTTCCGAAACATTTTTTTTTTACCAAATTTACGTCAATGTGTTCTATAGTCTTTTCTCCCTTGCTGCACGATAAAGTGGAGGTAAATCTAGTTTCACTGATCTTTGAATCACAATAATGAAAGAAATCCTGTTGATTATACCCACACCAGAACAACATTTAATCACGAGTAAACACAAAACAGTGATCTCAAGCCGTAGTTTCTCTAATCCAGCGCGACACAGTCACCCAGCCCCACACAGGGCCGCCTATCACTGGCTATCATTACCGTGAGAGTTTCGAGTGTCTGTCGCCTGCCACAGGCACCCACCACCAGCCCTGCGCTCATCCCTGATGCCTGCTCTGTCTGGCACTCGCTGATCTTCCTCACTTGGTCTAGAATAAGGTTACAGGTCAAACAAACAAACAAACAAACAAACAAACAAAGAGTACAGTCTCTCCATTTCACTGTCTCTAACCCCCTACAGTCCCTTTCCTTCTCTGACTTCTTCTTTCTGTACCCCTTCTCTCTCACATAAACACAGTCATGTTGAATTTCTCTCAAATAAAGGTTTTAGGTCCACACGAATGGTTATGCCTCTTTCGCTTCATCTCAAATGAATAAGTCGTTCACCTTTTTATTGTTTCTTTAGGTCTTTTTGTGGTTGTCAGAAGTAAAAGATATCGACTTTTCGCGAGAGAAAGAGAAAGAGAGAGAGAGAGAGAGAGAGAGAGAGAGAGAGAGAGAGAGAGAGAGAGAGAGAGAAAGGAGAGAGAGAGAGAAGAGGAGTAGGGCTTGAACTGCATACGTAATAATCTCAGTTTTTTTTTCTGGTCATGGTTTCCTGCCAGTTCTCAAGGGTCGGTGTAGAAGGTCGTGGCAGGAATTGTTCACACCAGAGAGGGCATAGCAAACAGATGTTTGTGTGCTAGTCTGTCGGTTACCTTTTTTCAGAACGGTCACCCCGGTGATTTTGAGAAATCCCCGCAAGTAGACGATGGTGGGCGTGATCGTCTGTGGAACCTCTTACGTACAGAATATATCAACATCTTGACGCTTGCAGTAGATGGTAGATGTGGAATATCTGACCCGGTGTGAAGCTAGACAACGCAGCAGCAGAATGTGTTAGTTCTGCGAGCCATAAGCTGCTATCTCAATTCTTTTCATTTATTGATCTTCAATTCAATTTCTTCCTTTCGATAAAGTTTTAAAATCTTAATCCGTGTGTTCACAAGTTCACACCATATGTCCGTTTCTTCCGCATGAATGTTTGTGATCTCCCTACCTCACTTCAAACTGTCCATTGGCTCTATCTAAATCTCCAGTTCACTGTGGTTTTCTTCTTCTTCTTCTTCTTCTTCTTCTTCTTCTTCTTCTTCTTCTTCTTCTTCTTCTTCTTCTTCTTCTTCTTATTCTTCTTATTCTTCTTCTTCTTATTATTATTATTATCATCATCTTCATGCACGCATTTATTTACCAAATCGATATGCCCGTCTGTATAATTATGTCTAATTATATCTTTTTTAATCTTTTTTTTTTTCACGAATTTCTTTCTATTAAATAATTTCTTTCTTTCATATGTCTGTCACATATCCATCTATTATTCATTAATCTAAATGTTTTATGTCTCTATTCATCTTTCTATGTATCGATTTATGGTCAGTATAGAGACTTCACAGCCCAGCTATCATTTTCTATTTGCGCTGCCTATTTATCGGTCTCCAAATTTCTCGACCGCATATCTTTCTGTCATACCCACTGAATTTCATAACACCCAGTCTTAATTTATTCTACATTAGCACACCGATTTTATCTCTAAGATTCAACAATAAAAAGTATAATTGCAAGCACAATGACTGCAGTGAACTAAGAGCATTATATTTAGACAGGTGACGGCCTGAGCTCCATGTGGCGCGAAATCACACAATTACTGATCTGTGCAGACAGTGCTTAACGCCGCCATGTTGCGCCGAACTTCACAAGTAATTATCCGCGACGTCAGGAGCATGCGATCACTCTAAACTTAATGAAGCAAGACGCAAAGACCTTGCTGCTAAATATATCCCACAAGGCCTACGTGCAATGACGCAATTGAGGCAGCCGGTTGAATGGCCAAAGCTTGGGAAATCCCTCTGGGACAAGTCGCAACTAAAAACATAAATACTGGGATTTCACAATTGCTGCTTAAGGGTTTCTCGGCGGCTCAGCTCAATTGCTAATCGGTGAAAACACATTGAGTGAGACACAGACACACGGGTTGTCTAAGCAAATAATTACACGGATTCGATGAGACGCGAGAAAGTTGAAAACTTCAAGGGAGAAGAGAGGTGGTAAAACCGGTGAAAGTTATGGTGGAGACCCAAGGCGCCGTATAATTCCAGGTCTTTGTGGGTCTTGTTACTCCAGTGCTAGATAGTAAAAAAAGAGAGAGAAAGACAATCACACCAAGAGACAGAAAAACGGACATGCACATACCTGACTTGTTGACAAACGGAGACAGAGACAGAGAAAGAGCTGGAGAGGGAACAGGAAGAAAAGGTTAGAGAAGATTGAGGGGGTGGGGAGGAGGGAGAGAGAGAGAGAGACTAGACAGACAGACAGAGACAGAGAGAAAAATACTCGATATAGTTGAAGGGTATCTTTTTTTGTTGAAACCTCATGTCGAAAGTTGTACATTCCACAGCTTCCCTCCATATACTTAACACCGCCTTATCAAAATATGGCGACAGGTGAGATCCGTGTGGCAATCAACGCCACATCGGGTGGGAAACTCTCACCTCATTCAGGATGGTCCTGCAATTAGTACACTGCATCCGTTTGTTAAATACCACGAGAGCAGATTCTAGGGCAGTTCAGGCACAGAGAAAGGAATGGTAGCAATACAAGCAGATTTTTTTACCATCTTTCTCTCATACGTTGGTTGGTTGAGAAAGACCATATCCCTACACAAACAGGCTTTTTCGTCTCAGGCACTAGAAACAGATTTAGGATATGGACACACTCGTTCACGTAGTGCATTTTTCTTCCCCTTTTCACTTCTTCTCACAGTATAAGAGTCTTCGGCCAACTGAGGATATATACATATATAAACAAAGGGAGACACAGAGATAGACGCGAGAAAGAGAAAGAGAGAGAGAGAGAGAGAGAGAGAGAGAGAGAGAGAGAGAGAGAGAGAGAGAGAATTATCATTATCAAATCTAAAAATGTTCTATTTCACGAAAATCGTCTACTGATTTACTTTAATGAGTGAATAAAGCACCAATCTGGGTGAAATGTTTTCTTTTCTTTTTTTTTTTTGTTTGTTACTGCCCCAGTCTGTCCTTTTCTCTCTGTTTATTAGCCTCTGTCTTTCTGAATCTGTATGTCTGTCTGCCTGCCTGCGTCTCTTTATCAATCTATCTGTCTATCTTTTTATATGCGTACGAACTTTATAATTTGTTCTGTGTAGAAGACACTGCTGAGTTTTAAAACTAGAAGTGCTATTTCTTCGCTGAATTTCAAACACGCCCTATCTGTTACATTTCGATGTTTGTGTTGTCTAATATAAAAGAAAGACATTAACTTTGATGATCTTGGTGTGTACTGAACTTGTTCCTTGCAGGTGTTTGCACGGCTTTGCCACTGCATGATTTATGTCAGTAATTTAGTCTTCAACATTTACAGACAGGCTCCAAGTCAATAAAGTTCTCCGAAAAATTGGCAACAAGTAATACATAAAAAAATAACAAATTAAAAAAAACAATAATGACAGCGAGCTATGGTGTTTTGATTGTTCTATTTTCTAGTGGGTTCAGATATTTATTGATCTTCATATGTAAAAAGTAAAAAAAAGGAAAGGTGTCTGCTTCAAAGACAAAGCCATAACTTGATGGAAGGAAATGGATTGAGAATTCGGTTGCTTTGATATTTCAACTTTCAGTCAAACTGCATCGAAAAAGTTGATCAAGTACTAAGTTGTAAAAAAAGATGAAGTAGGGTTACCATTAGTCTACAAAAATTAAAAACATTCCGATTGCGTGTAAGGAAGTGACGTCAAACAACCCAAATTAGTCTGTTGCGTGCAATCCAAATTCCTAACAAGCCAACTATCGGAAATTCTAGATGTGAAATTAATTCGCGGGCAGATGTTCTACATGCTAACATTTTGACACGAAACAAAAGCTAGGCAGCATGTTACTGTCATTCCTGTGGAGAAAAAAAAGTTAAAAAAACTGTTGTAAAAGTTGACATCTCGCCAACCATGACACAAGCAGCTCTGTTCTGTTATGTGCAACACCACAAAAAAGATGCTTTCCTCCATCAAACCGCACGCCTTCCATTTAACGAACTTCTATAGAAAGAAATGCCATATATGAGCAACACACTGTGCTACAGGAAGACAGTCGCTTGCTCTCTTCAAACACTCTTGTTTGTATGGAACTTTCATTTTCAAATTAATAAGTAAACATTTTAGCCTCTTTTCCATAACAAATTACTTCAAACAATACCACCGTTACCATTCCTCTCACACACCCTCCCCCTAAAAACACACACAGAAATATAGTACACTCTCTCCTCTCGTTTCACTCACACGGATTCTGGCTCTCTCCTAAACAAAAGAATTCTAAACATGGCTGTGCAGGGAGCGTCAAAACTAAAGAAGTGAAGCGTGGTGCAGCGCAGCCATATCATCAATAATTCTCTGTGATGATTTTAGTAAATGATATGAACACATCACATACTATCAGATAGCGTAGCGTCGTCACTGTTTCAACTAACTACACAAACGTACACTTTCCTTGGTTGAAAAGGTGATTTATCACACCTGTTTTCTTTAGCATAGGTAAAAACCCATAGCTAGTTTCTGTGGTATGCTTGGTTTTAGGATCTCTCTCTCTCTCTCTCTCTCTCTCTCTCTCTCTCTCTCTCTCTCTCTCTCTCTCTCTCTCTCTCTCTCTCTCTCTCTCTCTCTCTCTCTCTCTCTCTCTCTCTCTCTCTCTCTCTCTCTCTCTCTCTCTCTCTTTCCCTCTCTCTCTATCTCTCTTTCTCTAACCCTCTCTTTTTTCTTTCTCGATGTGCATCCCTCTTTTTCTAATTCACCTAGTCGGACAGTATTCTTAACAAGTCCTTTCTAACATTTATAAAAGCTAAATTAATTTAGAGATAAGTTTTGCCTATAGGCCTAGCATCATCGTGAACATCCTTCGTATCCTTGCAGCCCAACCAACCACTAGAGATAGAATAGCGCGAGAATAAGCCCAGCAGCTCAATACACTCTTCTCTCTTGCATTTCTGACCAGTGTTGGGCCAAGCTCACGGCATGCGTAGAGCTTATTAGGTGGGGAGAGCAGCTTAGGTTTGACTGCTCAGCCATAGAAATGGGGACACAGCGTGTAAGTGTTTTACACAAACCAATCATCTCAGCCTGTGTTACACACTAACACTTACAGGAGGCGAGTGTGGTGTTAGGGCTGAGCCTCACAACCACTCTCTCATTAACTCAGCCATGGAGACTTTCGTGGTGCGCCTTGGTGCAACATCGAGAAACAGCAGCACAGTAAGACACCTCGAATATTTCTACTTCTCGATAGGAAGGAATGCTAAAAGGTATTTCTCAAAGTCAGCCTCAAAGGTATTTTCAGCCTGCCGCACAAAATAATGGTCGGTGTATCAAGTGCAAAGCTAATTGTTACCATCACTCACTAAACACGCAATGTCAGAAAACAAAACAGTGGTGGGCGTGTCTAGTGCATAGCTAAGAGTTACCACCACTCACTAAACACACAATATTAGAAAACCAAACAGTGGTGGGCGTGTCTAGTGCAAAGCTAAGTGTTACCGCCATTCACTAAACACGCAATATTAGAAAACAAAACAGTGGTGGGGGTGTCTAGCGCAAAGCTAAGAGTTACCACCACTCACTAAACACGCAATATTAGAAACCAAACAGGGATTAGAGCACACTTATGTTTCACATTGATGGATAAAAAAAGCATAGAGTAATGCATGTCAAATATTTTTTCCCCTTGATTGATATCAAATGGTATTACTCCATGCCAGTTCCAAGATGAGCTAAAAAATGTATGCCCAAATACAAAACTTATTTTATAACAGTAGAGATCGGATCTAGTGGTAACTTTTCACACGTGAACAACAAACCTGAAGACAAAAATCTCGCTCTGTGTGTTATGCATATATATATATATATATATATATATATATATATATATATATATATATATATATATATATATATATCTTGAACCAGCCACATAGAACATAACTAACGCTCGATGGCTGTCAGGGGAGAATACACCACCAAGGAACATTATCAATCAGTTTGATAGAAATCCCAAGTTACATCCCCTTGTGATGAAGGAGGGAAGAAACCGGTGGTGTTCAATGGTTGAATGAGAGCAGAATTAGGATTTGATTGGATTAGTTGAGTTGCGTGACGTGATCCTTTATGTGGGAAGCGGTAAATATTGATAAACCAGGCAGGGACAATATTGATAGACAATTCCCTTTCAGCCGAAAAGAGAACGCCAAATTTAGTTAGACATGTGCACAAATAATCAATAAAGGGGGGCCCATCGTGGATTGTGTTACAAGGCCTGGACATTAAGATTCTTCAGCAGGAAATTTTGTGATCGTGAAGAAGAATGCGGGAACTTATAATCTAAAAAATTGATTATTTTAATTATACGCTCTTTTATTTATCTTCATACGGCAAAGAAAAAAAAACTATTAAAAAAAAAACCTGAATGACTATAATTATTAATTCCATGGTAATGTGTGAATAACATAAAAAGGACACTAATATACATCATCTGTCCTTACATCCCTGACAAAGCATTTTGTCAAAATAAAAGTTCAGGGTTCGTGTCTTCTTCCTATGAACGGTGGATTTCTGCGCTCTAAAGTTCCATGGAACTGATTTCAATTCAAAACAAACAAAAAAAAAAATAATAATAATAAGTACTAAGGTGTTGCCAGGAAAAAAATGTCATGAAAGGAGACTTAAAAAAGAAATAAAAAGTATTCGTGAATAAACTAATTTTAGAAAGGTGCTAGACGCGGTGGAGTATATTGAAATCGTGGACTGTACTGTTAGATTTGGTCAAGGTGTTGGATTCAATGAGCGCTCGAGGCCAGGCTGAGAAGTTAAACCAGAGCTCACCACCCTGACAGACTAGCGGCGACAGAATGATACTGAGGAAGTCAGGCATAGAGCAAGAGGACATTAGAGATAGAGAGGCAGAGAGAGGGAGAGGACATGACATAGCTTGGGCGGACGGTGGAAAATGGACTCAGACTTAACTGATAGAGATAATTAAATAGTTAGAGAGAGAGAGAGAGAGAGAGAGAGAGAGAGAGAGAGAGAGAGAGAGAGAGAGAGAGAGAGAGAGGGTGTTAGAGGGGAGTGGGTGGAATATGAAATAATAATATAATTGCTTTGATCGAAAACGACATGAGAATAAAAGAATGACAGAATGAAAGAATGCTTCAAAAACAAGATCTCAGAAAGATTGGAGGAACTGTGAGTAAAAGAGAAAGAGAAAGAGAAAGGAAGAGGAGGAGATGATGATGGAGGGAGGGATAAGGCAAACTGTCCCTAAGAGCGGATATTGCGACGGAAATGGAAGGAGCCATCACAACTAGAGAAGAAATAAATGAAGAGATAAGTGATGCTCTCCTACGGTTTTTTATCGGCAGAAAAACAAAACAAGAACCGGCCTTTTTCGAATTCCAATTTTTGTTTCGACTTAAAACTATACACTGTGTACAAAAGATTTGAAATCTTTCAAGGGTTTCCAATAGTTAGAGAGCTATAGCCAGGTTAGCTCTCATACTGGCATTTTTTTCCAACACTCACTGAATTTAGACATGAACTTCTCACAGTTAATATCACTTAGGGACGATTAGAAAGACTCGGCATTCTTGACAAGTTAATGTCGCCTGTTGATCGAGCAGAATCCGGCCTAGATTAATTATGGGCAGCAAGGCTCCACTCACAAATGAAACAAGGGTTGAATAAAAACAGCAACCCAGAACAATAAAATTGCTGCTCGAAAAATTATACGATATCAATCTTGTCAAGATTAAAGTAACAAAACATAATCATAGAACGGAATGGGCCACAAAGGTCATACTTATTCACAAGTTTGTGTGACCGACTAGTCATTGGGAGATGCGAAATACATTGTTTACGAGTTCTTTCAAAATACCGTGATTAAGACGGCATCGAAACATTTCCTAAAGAGAAATTTCAACTTAGCTTTATAATAGTTAACAAGAAAACCTTTATAAATTACACTCATAGAACGGAATGGGCCACAAAGGTCATACTTATTCACAAGTTTGTGTGACCGACTAGTCATTGGGAGATGCGAAATACATTGTTTACGAGTTCTTTCAAAATACCGTGATTAAGACGGCATCGAAACATTTCCTAAAGAGAAATTTCAACTTAGCTTTATAATAGTTAACAAGAAAACCTTTATAAATTACACTCTTATTTTAAACACGTCTTCCAGGGGTAGCCGACAGGCGTCAACATGATGATAGACATCTGATCAAGTCTCGCTTAGTTTTCGACACTTCTAACTCTTGCTCTTTCCCTGCATCGTTTGACTTGACCCCTCCTAAATCGGCGAGCTGCAGGAAATGTCATTGCCCACATCCATTCGTTATTTGTTGAAGCTTTGATTGTCTTTTAATTGAAGCTCACTACTCTAATCCAATATACTGGAACCTTCTCCTTCCTCTGCCTTTGTCCCACGCTGTCTGTTTTGTTGGATTAAATTTATTATATCGATGTATCTCTCTACCTGTCATCTTTCGCTATATTTCACTCTCACATGGTCTGTTGTACGTATAAGCCTCATCATTATACTCTCAAATATACTTACTTATTGATCAGCTATTGTCGCCCAATAAAGACCACAGAAAATAACTTCAGTAGAATTAAAAAAAAAAAACAGTAAATAAAATGATATTCCCTCCACCTATCGCTAGGACCCGTGTAGGTCAGTAAACCATGACTCCAGCATTATCAGTTTCTGCTGAGATGATCCCACACTCAGTCTGGTGGGGATCATAGTTTCCTATAGATGAGCGAGACGGCGGAACAAATTACACTATGGCAGGATCGTCATAGCGGACGAACAATTTGAAAAGCAATCAAAATAATTTTTCTGGAGGAATATAGGGGTAAAGGATTTAGAGGCAAGGAGATGGCGAGTGAAAAACAAGAGAGAGAGAGAGAGAGAGAGAGAGAGAGAGAGAGAGAGAGAGAGAGAGAGAGAGAGAGAGAGAGAGAGAGAGAGAGAGAGAGAGAGAGAGAGAGAGAGAGAGAGAGAGAGAGAGAGAGAGAGAGAGAGAGAGAGAGAGAGAGAGAGAGAGAGAGAGAGAGAGAGAGAGAGAGAGAGAGAGATCCGAACTGAAAACAAAAATTCCCAAATATTTTTGAACTTGGGGAACACAGGACACTGCGCAGCACTAGATGAGCGGTCCGTGCGGCCCGTGGCGTCGCATCAAACCAGCTCTCTAGCTCTTCAGCTTTTGTAAATCTTTGTAAAAAAGTTCATGTCACTTCATCATGTTGCAGAGAAAGCTAACTGATTCGAGTAAGGAGAAAACAACATCGCATCAATTAATCATTCATGCATTAGCCACTGAGTACTTAGCTATTTTGGTTAACCATAAATTGACAATAGTTCCGAGTCAACAACACCTGTATTATGTCTTTAGAAAATATCTTTTATCATTGAAAAAAAAAGAGGGGGAAAGGGGGGGGGGGGCGTCTTTGGAAAGATCGAATATTTGTGAAAGAGTCAATTCTTAATGACGTGCAGGCATGGCAAAATGAATTTCCTTCTTTTTTTTTTTCAATACAAGTTGTAAAGAAATGTACCGATTGGGGAAACAACAGAGCGAGCGGGAGCAAAGCCTAGCGGTGGTCATTTCCTAGCAGTTTATTCAGTTTTAATTTGTCAGTAATTGACACACTAAAGCAGATCGGGTAATGTATTTATAGAAATCATCAATCATTCGATAAGCAGCTGTCCCGAAATCGGATACGACACTGAGTTTTCGCGATTCAAAAACTGATTTACTCCCCCCACCCTCATCTATGGATGTATGCCACTTTCAGGTTTTCTTATCTTCCTATGGATCTTCAAACTTTGCACCATTATTTCCTGTTCTATTCGTTTATCGAGCCGTGGATGAACATACTTATTCGATATAAAAATTCCAATTTCAAATTGACATGCGTCATAAAATTCATTTATGAAGATATCCTGAATAAACAAAAGGTAATAAATAAGGAAATCTGGAGAAGTGGAGAAAAGGAGGCATAACAAACTCAGTTGACAGACCGATTGCAAAACGATAAATATTAGGGGGGGCACAAAAATCGGTATGTCGTAATTACAAAATATCTCTCTGATTTTTGCGGTGTGAGAAAAAGAGAGAGAGAGAGAGAGAGAGAGAGAGAGAGAGAGAGAGAGAGAGAGAGAGAGAGAGAGAGAGAGAGAGAGAGAGAGAGAGAGAGAGAGAGAGAGAGAGAGAGAAAGAGAGAACACGTGTCCAGAATACACAGTCGGAGCATCACTGAGTCCAAGATGAGGCAGTGTTGATCAGAAAGCTCTGGACCGACCAGGAATGCCATTATAGAGATCTTTGCTCCATACATTCATTAGCATCGCCTAGTGGCTTCGACATTGCGCAAGCTTGCCTTTGCGTGGGGTAGTACCGGGAATCAAATGTGGATACGTGTAAAAAGAGCTGTTCGCTTCGTAACATACAGGAAGATGTTTGAAAACATCGCAATAAAGTGGCCAATGCAGGGCTCTAGTATTGCCTGGTCCTTAACATGTTAAAATCTTTCCACTTTGCTACAAGGAACAAAGTATTTCACCAACACCGTTTTACTCCTTTTTTTTTTCTTCAACATCCACCTTATAACTATCTCTTCCTGACTCCACACTCAAATAAATTCAGCCAGCCTCCTTTATCCTGGACCACTAAACCATCAGTACCACTCCAAACAATTTCTTGAAGCTCATATTAAAAAAGAAAATGAATGCGTAATAAAATACGGTGGAAAGCTTCCAAAATAAATCAGTTCAAAATTTATCGATTCTATTATTTATCGAGTCGATTTCGCGATTCGGTGATGTCCGACCAGCGCAGCCGGCACTGACTGGAACTAACGAGAAGTCTAAGATTAGGGGAGATTTATAGCAAGCTTAGGATTAGACGTGGCTCAGAGAGTGATAGACAGACAGGCCGAAAGACAGAAACTAGCAGAAAGAGAGAGAGAGAGAGAGAGAGAGAGAGAGAGAGAGAGAGAGAGAGAGAGAGAGAGAGAGAGAGAGAGAGAGAGAGAGAGAGAGAGAGAGAGAGAGAGAGGGAGGCATGGATAGAGAGAGAGAGAGAGAGAGAGAGGGAGGCATGGATAGAGAGAGAGAGAGAGAGAGAGAGAGAGAGAGAGAGAGAGAGAGAGAGAGAGAGAGAGAGAGAGGCATGGAGAGAAACCCCGGTAACTAAGACTTAAGATTGGAGAAAAGTATTTTGCGAGACGCAGCGAAGGGTGTGAAACTTTGGTGACATGATTGAATATATAGCGATTGTCTATCCCAATAAGACTGAAGATTGAGAAATGATACAGGAGATGGCTCGCGTTGGAACTTTACTGACTGTATATTACAGTGGACCGAATTAATTTTCTCTTCAGATTAGGAAACATCGGTGGAAAGAGAGTTATGTGATTATTTATGAATCCTTAACCGCAGATATAATAGAAGAAGTGAGCTTAAGTTCGATGGAAATTATAACTCAAAAAGATAATGGCTAAAACAATAAACCTATGAAACAGTGTAATAAGAGAGACAGAAAACTGATGGTTTTAGAAACAGCAGGAAAATGAAAGGACACAAAGGTTAAAAGGAAAAAAAAATGCTGAGCGCCGAAGATGGCAATAGAGACACAGAGGGAGGGAGGGAGAGGCCAAGAGAGAGATAGAGAGACAGACAGAAAGAGACAAAGGGAGAGCAGGAATACAGAGATAGGAAAGGAGAGAGAAAGATACAAACTTGGAGTGAAAAAGACAAACAGTGAGAAAAGAGAAAATCTTATTTCTTTACTGATTGGTTGCTATAGCCAATCCACAACAGCGTAACCCCAGCACCCTAATTCATACTAAACACCCCCCCCCCCCCCCCCCCCAATTCCGGCAGTGTGGAACTCAAAAGATAACGCGTAAAACTTACCTCTCAACAGTTTGGGGATCGAACCTGCGATAAATAGTTCTGAGGATATCAGGACGGACGCTCTGAGCCGACCGCCACAGATGCTCCGGGAAAGAGAGAAATAGAGCCGACCTCCCCACATTATCGAGCTTGCATCAATTGTCTCCCAATGCATGCACCGAATGGGCTCACAGTGCCTCACCAAAATAATGGTCTCACAGTGGCAGGACCAAATGGGCTCATGGTGCGTGCACCAAATGGTCTCGCTTTGCCTTCATCAAATGGTCTCGAAGTGCCTACATCAAATAGACTCGCAAAGCCTGCACCAAAATAATAGTCTCGCAGTGTCTGCACCAAATGGGCTCACGGTGCCTGAACCAAATGTGCTCACATTGCCTCACCAAATGGGCTCACAGTGCTTAAACCAAATGGGCTCACAGTGCCTGTACCTAATGGGCTCACAGTACCTGAACCAATTGGGCTCACAGTACCTGCACCGAATGGGCTCACAGTGCTTGCACCAAATGGGCTCACAGTGCCTGTACCTAATAGGCTCAAAGTGCCTGTACCAATTGGGCTCACAGTGCCTGTGCCAAATGGGTTCACAGTGCCTATACCTAATGGGCTCACAGTAACTGTACCAAACGGGCTCACAGTGTCTAACCGAAATGGGCTCACAGTGCCTGTACCTAATGGGCTCACAGTGCCTGTACCAAATGGGCTCACAGTGCCTGCACCAAATGGGCTCACAGTGCCTGTACCTAATGGGCTCGAATTGACTGAACCAAATGGGCTCAAATTGCCTGAACCAAATGGGCTCACAGTGCCTGTACCTAATGGGCTCACAGTAACTGTACCAAATGGGCTCACAGTGCCTGTACCAATGAAGTCACAGTGCCTGTACCTAATGGGCTCACAGTAACTGTACCAAATGGGCTCACAGTACCTGTACCTAATGGGCTCACAGTAACTGTACCAAATGGGCTCACAGTGCCTGTACCAATGGGGTCACAGTGCCTGTACCTAATGGGCTCACAGTAACTGTACCAAATGGGCTCAAATTGCCTGTACCAAATGGGCTCACAGTGCCTGTACCTAATGGGCTCACAGTGCCTGTACCAATGGGGTCACAGTGCCTGTACCAATTGGGCTCACAGTGCCTGAACCAAATGGGCTCACAGTGCCTGTACCTAATGGGCATACAGTGCCTGTATCAAATGGCCTCACAGTGCCTGCACTAAATGGGCTCACAGTACCTGTAGACCAAACTGGTTCACTATACCTGGAGACCAAATACCTCAAGCTTCGGGGCCAAGGTAAGCCCTTTTTGTAATATTTATAAGAAGTGTTGGTATTTTATACTGTCGTTACTCTAAGGCAATTTTTTAGGTCTTTCAAAGCGTTTTAGTTAGAGAGCAGGACGATAACTGACCTTGATAGATCCCGATACATGTGAAACGGACAGCAGAAATTTGTTTTAAAACGAAGCATGCATAAAGTCTATGTCATCAAAGAGAATGTGATATTTATTTGCCATAAGTGAATGTCTATTGGAAAGTAATATTAATATAGTATTGGTGAGTTAATAATACATTAAAAAAAAAACAACCACAAAACATCAGAAAAGCGCTACTCGTTTCATGACGGTGCTGCACAGCTCAGCGGGCAGAGCACTGAACTGACAACCAGGATGTCTTCGGTCAAATTCCCAGCTGAGCTATCTGGTAACAGGTTGAGGTCCCATCTAATAAGACCTAGCAGAAGCTTAGCGAAAAAAATTCCATTAAAAAAAGTAATTAAGGAAGGAAGTGGGTGAAAACTCTTTATTCGTAACAAATGCCTCAAAATTAAAGAAACATTCAATATTTTTGTTTTTGACAAGAAACTTTGGCAAAATAGACTGTTGTCTGATATCGATCTCGAGCACATGCGCAGACACGCTCAGAAACATCAGTTTTGGTGTAAGTGGTGAAACAGTTCTATCTTAAATTATTTCCAGTCCGCTCTATCCTAGAAACCGGACAAAAACAATGAGGCAGACTCTGGGAAAACAAACGATAATCATAATTATTTCTCCACTGACCTTCAAAAACACCGTGGCACTAAAGCAACAAAAATATCTGCCCCTGAGGGTAGAAAATCTTTACCTCGTTTATAGATTTTTTTTTCTTATTCATCGCCATGTTTGTGTGTTTTCAGCACGAGATTACGAGATGATGACGTGATTGTACGAGATTTAAGGGGATTTCGATGAAATAGTCTATCTTGAGACGGGAGGAACTCGGCCAGACGATGAGGAAAGCTAGATGCAAGGATTAGACTCCGGCCCGGGGCACTTATATGGAGGAGGTTAGGAAGTAGAGATAGAGAGGGGGGGGGGAGATAAAGAGAGAGAAAGAGAGAAAGAGAGATAGAAAGATAAAGATATATATATATATATATATATATATATATATATATATATAGAGAGAGAGAGAGAGAGAGAGAGAGAGAGAGAAAATAATAGGAGAAGAAGAGGGGGGGGGGGGGGGGGCGAAGTAACGGAGCCACCACCAGATTCTCCCAGATGTCAGCCCTGTCGACTGGTGTTGAGCAGTTCTAAGTGCTGCCAGATTTTTATTAACCCACAAATCTACGTTCAGATATTAGAGAGGAATATATTCCCTAGCTCTATACAGAAGCGGTTCATTCATTTTTCTGATGGTATTTTTTCCCCCTAAGCATATTGCTTGCAGAGTACTAATTTTCGGACACCGAATCGACCGAGTCTGTAACGAAGAATATCAGCTGGGTTGCCTCCTGCCCGATCGCTTGTGACACCGCAGATCGTGTGATGAGCAGCAGATTTGGTGTCTGTCTGATGTCAGACACTAAACACAGGCCTTTATGGCGTCGTTTGACAAATGCAACGAATTTCAATTGCTGCCTTGCCTAGCCCGTCTCTTCAACCATCCGACATGTCAATGGATATTGCTCCCCTAATTAGTAACTAATCAATGCCTAACATTACTGGAGAAATTAGGTAACGATCAGCAGCTGTAGGGAACTGCACTTAGCCTATTGTCTTAACAAAAGGTCGAATGGCATGGGCCGCCCACAACAAATAGGGCGCTTCATGACGAAATAAAAAATAAACCCGGATAAGTTAGGAACAAATTCTTACTGAAATAGCTCTGGGAGGCTTTGACTGTACTTTATCTTCCGTGCTGGGCATCTAATTCTAAGTGCTCGTGACATTCTAATGACAGATAATGGCGGGCTGGTACGATGAAAGAAGACACAGTCTGTATGTCTTTGGAAATTAAAGTGACAACAGAATGGGTAAGATTGATTGGTGGGAGGGGAGGAGGGAGGGACGAGAGAGAGAGAGAGAGAGAGAGAGAGAGAGAGAGAGAGAGAGGGGGGGGGGGAGAGGGGGAGGGAGAAAGAGAATTACAATCGACGAGTAAAAATGAATAGAAATGATGGAGAAATTGAAACGGATAAAAGGAGAAAAGAAAAGACAACTAATGGTGGACGAGGCGTTTAGATAGAAAGAAAGAAAGATATTTAGATTAAAACAGACAGAGATAGATGGATAGATGATAGACTGGTAGATAAAAAGATAAATAAATAGATAGATAGATAGATAGATAGATAGATAGATAGATAGGTAGAAGATAAATAGATGGATGAATATAAAGATAGATAAATAAAAGATAGACAGATAGATTGATAATCAGATAGATAGGTTGAAAACTAAAGAGATATATAGATAAATAAATAGAATAATTAAGAGATAGATACATAGATAGATAGGTAGATAAAGAGATAGATGTAATAGATATAGACATAGCGAGAGGGGCAAAGGGCAAGAAAGCTTCGGATAGACAGAAAAAGACACAAACATTTAGAGGAAGACACGCTGTTTCTAAAAAAATAATCAGATACACGTAACTATGTACAGGCATAAAAAACCCTATTATATCCCCGTTTCAAAGGTGTCAAATAATAAGTGTATGCGACATATTGTAAATAGCAGGCATAAAAATTAGTCCAAATTTAACTTTTCTCTTTTCTCACAAATCAACATCAAAGAAAACCTTTGCCGGCCAACAATTAAATACAAACGTCACCCGAGACTTCTAGCATAAATAATGGTTCTCTTATGTCAGTCACAAGAGCTAAATCATTGCCTTACACACTCACACACACACACACACAAAACAAGCACAATCAGTTTAGTGGATTATAAAGTAAGATGCTAGTACGCCATTTTGTTGTTTTCCCCCCTCCTTACTCTGTTTGAATATATATATATATATAAAGAAATCTCACTAGTTTAGATGTCCCTAAATGGCAGCGCAATCATTGTCCCGTGGCAATGACCAATCTCTCGAGGGACAGGCCAACCAGCCATTATTTGACCAGTCTATGGTAAACTGTTGGAGGTGGGAGCTTCCGCCTTGTTAGAAAGCCCTAGACCTATACTGGTTATCTTCAGAGAGAGTCACATTACAAGACACACGGCCAACTACAAGAGATGACCGGGCGCTTTGGACGCTTCTATTTGATTGGTTGTTCCGATAAAGATCCCCATTGTTGAGGAAGTATCAGAATTATATGGCGATCACCAAACTCTCTTCTTCTTCTTCTTCCTCGTTCGTCAAATGGTCTCTCCACTCTTCACAACAAAGGTAGCAGTGTGTTGCAGGTCCTCCAGGCTGCCGTAGAGTTTCTGGCTCATGGGTGTTGGGTCTGGCCAGATCTGCTTTCGTAGCGACTCGTGGTTTGGGCAGAAGTGAAGCAGATGTTCTGTTGTCTGCGACCCAGTTCTGCATCGACACTGATCTGTGTCACCTATTTTTAGCTTGTGGAACAGGTGATTTCTGAGTCGATTGTGGCCTGTTCTGAGCCTAAATATGGACACCTGCTCATGGCGAGTGAGCAGGTGGTATGGATCATTTCTATTGGAGTGGGGGTGGTTTTGTTTAAAAAGATTCTGCTGTTTGGCCTTTATAATCGTTTTAACTTCAGAATATGTGGTGGATCTGTCATTTTGAGCATATGTTGTGCCTTCCTTTGCAAGAGTATCTGCGGTCTCATTGCCATGGATGCCGCAGTGAGACGGGATCCATTGAAGGATTACTGTATGCTTCATACAGAGGCGTGTAAGGTTAGACATTAGGTTATTCAGATCCGTGACTTTGCCAGTATGCAGGGCCTGAAGGACGGATAGTGCATCTGAGAGAAAAACTACTCTGTGAGACAGATGAGGGCTATTCTCAATGTGGGCTGCCGCAGCTCTCAGAGCCTCTGTCTCTGCTTTGTAATTTGTGGAGTTCAGTCCAGTTGCAAAGCTGAGTCTATCGTCTGTGCCATCTGGGTACTTTACGTATACACCCGCTCCACCATTGCATGTTGCGTCCTCTGCTGAGCCATCTGTAAAGATGTAGGTCCAGGTTTCCTTGGGGTAGCACTGTTGAAGGTGTTCCAGGGTGATCGATTTCCTCATCAGATCATTCTGCGAGTCTTTGGGACCTATTCCTGGTACGCCGCTTTTGACAAGGAAATGTTTTTCTTTGCTCCAGGCAGGGATCTCAGGGCTCTGGGAAATCTTTTGGTGGGTTTGTTCGAGAATGTCTCTGTGTCTTTGTTCAAGGCATCTGCTTTGGTGGACAAAGTTTTCCCTCTTTAGTCTTCCTCTCGTTGGCTGATACATTCTTTTCTCCATCGGATGACCGCTTAGCCTTTTGAATTTGGCAGCCTGTGTGAGCAGCTTCTCATGACAGCGATCCAAGAGGGGCTGCAGTCCGGTAATAGTCTCCAGCTCTTGTATGGGTGTCGACCTCATGGATCCTGTAATGATGCGACCCGCTTGGTTCTGGACTTTGCTCATTTTGTCCATATTGGTTTTGGCTGTAGTGCCCCATGCTGCCATGCCGTACTCTAGAACAGGTCTAACTCTGCCTGTGTACAGTCTCCTCAGGGTTGAAGCATCAGCACCCCATGTCGTACTCGCCAGCTTTTTCATGAGTGCAAGCCGGACCTTCGCTCTGGATTCGGTTCTCTGAGTGTGCTGTTTCCAAGTCAGCCGTTTATCAAAAGTTACCCCAAGATACGTGGGGTTGTCTTCTGCATTCAGAGTTTGGTTTCCAAGTCGCAGAGTTACCTTCTGTTCTTTTGGGGAGAGACTGAAGACGGTGTATGTGGTCTTGGTGGAATTGACTTTAACTGACCATTTCTTAGTCCAACCAAACTCTCTGATCTCTGGCTTAAAATTCGTGCCTGTCCCACTCAAGATTTTTGATTGATAGAATGGAGAGAAAATTAATGTAAAGATTAAAACACACACACACACACACACACACTGGGTAACAGTGATAGGCTCGGAGATTGTCATTACCAAGATGGCGATGTGTTGAGAATAACAAAAAATGACGCGGTTGATGATGATGGTGGAAGTGATGATGTTGATTATGATTATGAAGATGATGTTGATTATGATTATGAAGATGACATTGATGATGATGATGATGATAATGATAGTACAGGTAGTGATAATGCTGATGCTTACATAAAAATCATTGATATCATATAAGGATTCATGAAATTACCTCTGAATATATATATATATATATATATTTCTTTAATGATCAAAACAATGCATATTGATTTCCCGAACAAAGCATGCATTGGGGTTGGCATAAATCCCCTATTGACTGAGTCAAGTCTCTTTTAAAACGTAAAATTCTGTTCTTTTAAACGCAAGAAAAGCAAAAAACTAAACAAACAAGAGGTGAAATGAAATCAAGCGCTTGGAGAAGCAAATTTCTTAAGATCTTAGCTGATCACTGAAAAAAAACAACAAAAAAACAAAAAGATTAAGAGAAAAAAACCAACTTGCAATATAGAATATAAACGGGAAGGAAATCTCGATTAAAAACTCTCTTACACGGAACAGTTTCAGGGCCTTAAACTTTTCTGCTTCTGTAAATCTAGGGATTTTCAAAAAAGTCAACTTTGTTTAAAATTTGTGTTCTTTAATCAAACTTTTCTTAGTCATGCCAGTTCGTTTCTCTGACTGGTATCTCCGGGATGCTATGCTCAAAACTACCTATTATTTTACCTCAATACTAGCAGTATAAAATACATCAAAGTACTTCGCCTTGTCCTCTCAATCTGATTTCCATCTCTTCACTGGGCACTGTTCTAGTTGGTTTGCTTGATTTTTAAATTATTACCTGATAATACAAACAATGATTGTGCTCTTACGTATTTTTAATGCCTAGATGACAAACCAATGAAACTGGTTAATGGTGAAAAAGGAAAAAATAGAAATTTATATACTCTTGATTATCAATTTGACAATCAAAACTTTCGAGATAGCTAGAGAAGTATTCACAGATCAGACAGGCCCTTATTCTGGCTGGTTGTAAGGAAGAGCTTGCTATAGTTGCTGCTGTCGGGACCAAGAGAAATCATTCCAATAATACATAATTTATGTTGTCTTACGTTCAGATGAGATGAGGCAGTAATTCTCTATAACATGATTGCTAACCTTGATTTTGTTTTAAAAACAGCTCAGTAAATCGGGGGCAGCAAAATTCTGATGTCTCTCTCTCTCTCTCTCTCTCTCTCTCTCTCTCTCTCTCTCTCTCTCTCTCTCTCTCTCTCTCTCTCTCTGTGTCTCTCTCTCTCTCTCTCTCTCTCTCTCTCTCTCTCTCTCTCTCTCTCTCTCTCTCTCTCTCTCTCTCTCTCTCTCTCTCTCTCTCTCTCTCTCTCTCTCTCTCTCTCTCTCTCTCTCTCTCTCTCTCTCTCTCTGTCTCTCTCTCTCTCTCTCTCTCTCTCTCTCTCTCTCTCTCTCTCTCTCTCTCTCTCTCTCTCTCTCTCTCTCTCTCTCTCTCTCTCTCTCTCTCTCTCTCTCTCTCTCTCTCTCTCTCTCTCTCTCTCTCTCTCTCTCTCTCTCTCTCTCTCTCTCTCTCTCTCTCTCTCTCTCTCTCTCTCTCTCTCTCTCTCTCTCTCTCTCTCTCTCTCTCTCTCTCTCTCTCTCTCTCTCTCTCTCTCTCTCTCTCTCTCTCTCTCTCTCTCTCTCTCTCTCTCTCTCTCTCTCTCTCTCTCTCTCTCTCTCTCTCTCTCTCTCTCTCTCTCTCTCTCTCTCTCTCTCTCTCTCTCTCTCTCTCTCTCTCTCTCTCTCTCTCTCTCTCTCTCTCTCTCTCTCTCTCTCTCTCTCTCTCTCTCTCTCTCTCTCTCTCTCTCTCTCTCTCTCTCTCTCTCTCTCTCTCTCTCTCTCTCTCTCTCTCTCTCTCTCTCTCTCTCTCTCTCTCTCTCTCTCTCTCTCTCTCTCCCCTCCCCCTCCCCCTCACTTCCTATTTAGCTACTGATCCTATGCTGAAATTCAATTTAAGTTCATAATGATTAATTTACTAGTAGATCAACGAAATTTGATTTTGTGTCTATGAGAAAGGATTACCGTCATTCAGCCTCGTTTAAAATTTGTTCTACAGATTGTATAAATTTTATTGTGTAATGCACGTTACTAGTATTGCGCCCTTTCTTATGTGGCCTAATTTTGAGAAAATGTAAAGGTTTGTCCTTTTACAAGTTTAATGGCTTGGGGTTGACGGCTAAAATAGACCAAAACATCCATAAACCGGAGCAATAAGCTTTTCTACTGTGTCGCGGCACGTCTGAAACTAGCTTCACAATTCGAAAATCGCCAACATTCTTTGTTAATTTAGAGGTTGGCAAATGGTTTCCGAAGCACGACACACGAGGCCTCCATCCAATAAAACAAATCGAACAAGTAGAGATATATGAAAGAGATAAATACCGCCAAACAGAGCTGTTGTCGACTATCTGGTGTAAGCTGTTGAAAGCTGGAAACAAGAGATATCGAAATCACAGACACGGCAGTCCCGAAAAAAATCAAATCCGTGGACTGGCGCAATTAACTGTTTACAAACATTTTAAACAAACATGAGACTCTGGGTTGTTATAACTCGCGCACTTGCATTTTTAATTATTCCTCTACCAGATCTATCTATCTCTGCCCTCCCCTCACCCCCACCCCGCGCGTTGACGCTCTGCTCTCGAATATTAGTCTCCTGTCTGCTGAGGACGATCTGCTTTAATCAAGGCATCATCATCCGACCCAACCAGGACCCAGGTGCAACAGTGGGAGAGAAGCGGGTACTTAGCATATCATGATTGGGGCCACGCCAATTTCATCAAAATGGAAATGGTCTGCAATTACTGACGAGCGTTGAGAATGCTGTATACCGGAACCGGAGTGATCAAGGCAAGAAAACAATCGATTTCGGTAACAATTTATTTCCCGAGTTTGATAAAGTACTTTCACAGTGAGAGTGTTTGAAGTTTAGAAATAGAATTTGTAATTCTTGTGTTCTCTTCAAGGGTAAGGTAACCATTTGCATGGATTTTTGTTAAATTTGATATGTTAAAACTGTCATTTTACAAGGATGGCGAATAAATTTTTGTTTTTAAAAACTTGGTGAGCGTAACCTAGATTCGGAAGTAGAGCGATCTAAGGTAGACAGAATGATCATTTCTAATGTGAAGAATCTTAGATGCCAGTCACTAACATTATCTACACAGCTTAATGCAGTTTCTTCATGAAACTCCTATTATATCTCTCAAAAAAAAAAAAACCCATAAAAACAAGACGCAAGGTCTTGGTAGGCACATAAAAAAACCCAATAAAACCTATGGCGAAATAGAGATGCGTTCGCGGAACTTTATCCATCATTGTTGATTCATAGGTCCAGAGAGGAGTTAAATAGGGAAAGGCTCTTCTGTGTGTCTGTCAATATGGTATCGCGCATGTGCCTGCTGTAAATTGTATAATTATTTTGTCCTCGACAAACGCTGATATCAGCGAAAACTTAAGGCCAGGCATAGATTGCAAAAATAGCAATGAAACTTTAGCGTCAGGTAAGACTGTGATTTCCACTCAAAGCGATAAAAACTTCATTCTAGATTCAGAACTTATGCCACAGCCTAATATGAACAACTTTGCTGGATGCCTAAAGATTTGCAGAAATGGTATCTCACCCAAATGGAGCGAACTGAAGCTGGCGGTACACCTTCCATCTGGACGGCTGATCACATAAGTTTGTTTTTAATACTAGTTGAAAGCCCACAAATTCGCAGGATTGAAAGTTTAAATCAATACCCATGTATTAATAAATTCAACAGAAAATTATTGTACTCATCATTTTAATATTAATGCTGATTTGAAGACAACATTATTGGTGTAGCTAGTTATAGTCAAAGAGTTCTCTGATGGCGCTGACAATGCAAATTGTAAACCGTGAAAGCTTTTAACTCTTGACATAGCTACATACAACTGACCATGAGTGAAAACTGACTGTGGAAGATAAATTCCAACTTTTGACCCTGTGACTTGTTTATAGTCATCGCACAGGACGGTTTTATTGGAAACTGTATTCTAGTGAGTGTGAATGGGAGATGACAGTCTTTTGTTGTTGCTAGTGCAATGCGTAGAATGAATACAATGTGTCCAGCATGTGTACCTATCATTATTTTGGCTTGAATGACTCTTCTTCCTCGTGTTTTAATCAGAAGGAGTGTGCCGTTGAGGAGTCCTTGAGATGGATTCAAATTTCGTAAGAGCATCACTGGTGTGTTGACTTTGAGTTTTAGTTGATGTGGAGGTAGGCCGGTTGGATTTTGATTATTGAGGAATTCAATGGGGTAGAAATTATGATCTGCATCTGCACTTGCTATTAAGTCTCCACTGTTGTAGGTGTGCTCAGTAGAATATGTTAATTTTTTTTTAACATTTTATCATTGATGTGGTCTGCATTTTCATGTGTTGTTGTTAAAATTGCTCTTTGGGACAGGTATTCTTCTCTAGTTTAATTTTCATTGAAGTCATTGTAAACTGAGGTGATGAGGGCTTCTGTATCGTGTTGGCAAAGCTCGGTTGGAATTTGCATTGCCATCTCTCCAATATCGTTGTGGACTTCTTCTGTGCCATTGCCTTGTGAATGCGAAAGCTGAATTGTAACTTCGAATGTTATTTCGAAAACATCTAGATTCTGCAGTATCCCTCACAAACAGCTGGTGTAAAGGTTCTGGTAAAGTTTGTAATGGGGTAAATTAACTTGACCATTGGCACAGCATAGTGAGGATGTTTCTGTGGGCCACAATTTTGCGTCACAATAATGGCATGTCTTTGTCATTCCCCCAACAGTATTGATATTGTCATGGTTTGAGCCAGTTGGTAGTGTAAGTGTAGAAGCTGCCTGTCTGGTGTAAGGTGGAGGCGGTAGCGGTCATGTAGATCTAATCCGTATGGGTCTATCTGCCTCTTGTGGTGGTGTAGCAGATCTAAAGCTGGGTATAAGTTGTGGGGATCTAGAGCTACGTCTGTTTTCACTATCTGGATCAGATCTTGGTTGATCTATAGATCTAGATCCAGTTTCTCGTAGATCTAGATCTAGATTTCGATCAGTATCAATAGATATGGATGGTTGATTAAGTGGTGTTTGTGGTAGTGTGGTTGGGGAGATTTGATTTTGATTGAGTGTTTCTACGTATCTGGATCGTCTTAAACGACGTCTCTTTTTCTCACCTGCCATCGTAATATCGATCTATCTTCCACAGTTAATTATACCACTCAGACTGAGGTGGTCTTATCGCTGGTTGGCCTAGGCAATGCGGGAGAGGTAGAACTAGATCTAAATTGAAGAAAAAGTAATATCAAAGGTCTAATTTTGATCTATTGACACAAAACATTGCTTTTTAAAAAATGGGGGTCATATCCCTAATGTTTTGTTATTTTTAAGTGACTGTGTGAGTTTGTGGTGATAGGCAACGATCAAACTTTTTAGAATTACCGCTATCTAGTGAAGCTGATGGTCATTGCGGGAGGCGTACATTGAAGAACAAATAATATCAGAGGTCAAATTTTTAGCTAATGACATTGCTTTTTAAAAAATGGGTGTCATGTCTCTAATCTGATGTATAGTATTTCATAAAAAAAAACTATTTTGCAATTTTCAAGTGTCTGAATAAGTCTGTGGAGATCGGCAAAAATTCGAGGAGGGGAGCACACAATGAGCACTAAATTTTTTTTATATAGTAGGGATTCTCTTCCTTGGCTAGCACACAAGACGCTCGTGACCACGAACTCTGAAAAACTGTAGGTACACAGTGTGTGTGGGTTGGGAAAAAAAAAAAGGGGGGGGGGGGGGTGTCTAGTAAGCGGGCTATCTCTCCAACGGCTGAGGAATGTCATACATGTAGTGGACGTACAAAAGTTTCTAAGACCAATTCAGTCAACAGCTCTATAGAGTTAACATCCCCTCCCCCCTTTGATAGCAAAAGGTTTTCTGGGTATAGTTTCTTCATTGACAGCAAGCGGCGTATCAACCTGAATCAAGGGGAAACAAGGATCAATGCATAAGATTAGATGGGAATCGAAAGTTTTCCCTTAATAAACCTGCGTCAAGATATTCTGACATGCTGCAAGTATTCACATAGGCTAGCCTACAATTTTATGATATTGAGTTCTTTAGCAAAGTATATCTAAAG
>JAWDGP010005603.1:432500-445000 GCA_033675545.1 Elysia crispata
GACGGGGAGGGGGGACGGGCGCTAAGAAGTGTCCTCAATTATATTTGAAAGAAAAATTATATCGAATAAAAAAAAATCATAAATTAAAATATCCTTCAATATTTTTCAAAATATACACACGGGGAGAAAAAGACAAGACTTATTAGGACGAGTTGAGTTGTGACGATATTGTTGTTATGAGGATACGCGCGATGACCCATGAATAAAGACAATCACTGCACACAAAAAAAGAAGATTTTATTATACAATGAGGCGTCATTTGAATTCAATATATTTCCCTGTACACTTCTTTCTATGAACACTCTCTCCTCATTGGTAACCATAAGCAGTTTATGATTTGCCACTGCTACCGCACAAAGTTTTTTGAAAAATTGTTAGAAACTGTGTACGAAATTCCGCCATATTCTAGTTTCAAAGCCTGTATCGGCCTCACATTTAGGCTAAGATAGACCCAGATGTAAAACAAAATCTGTTATTTAAAGATTGACCGTTATAATTTAGTACACTTTTCAAGCAGGGGTCATTAAATCAAAGTATTTATTTTGAAGCGCGGTGAATCTTCCTTTTAGAATGTAAGCACCACTCAGGGTAATAATAAAACATGGTCCTAGCCCCAAAAGACACGGTTTGAGCAGGTCTATGACTCGTACGGACTATGTCTGAATATTGTCCTCCTTCAGTTACCCAAAGTTCCCAAATCGATCCGTATCTAAATCTGCTAGCCGTGTGGACGAAGAAATACCCAAGATACCCGGGTCTGGCGGTTCCAGAGCCTGAACACGAAGCGACATCATCAAAAAAGGATTACGCCAATGACATCACAATGGAAACATGGAGAAGCGAATCATCCTTCGATGTGGCGCCGGTCGAATATTATTGCGCGTCTGTAGCTAGGGCGTGAGACGTCGCGTATACGGACCGTCAGTCCAATGACCAGTAAGATGTAGAGTCCAGGTTAGCAAGTCCTGGGGACTACAGAGAATGGATGCAGAACCACACCAGGGATGGAACGGAAGTGTCGGAGGAGAGAGGAAGCCCATAAGATGATAATTGAGATAAATAAACAAAGATAGAGAGGGTCTGGGGAAAGAGAGAGATAGTAAGAAAAAGACAGAGAGAGGAAGAGAGGGGGCTACTTGAAAAGAGATTGAGGAAGAGGGAAATTGAGAAAGAGAGATAAATATACAGAGCAAAAATTAATGAATTTCAAGTTATTAAAAATTGCTCAACATTTTTCAATATTTTTATCCGAAAAAAAATCTAACTCTGAGCTCTTGTAAAGAATGCCTTAAAAGCTCCTCAAAAACATAAGGGTTTTGCTAAAAAGTCGTGTAGACACATGATGTAAAAGTTTTCTTTCTTTCACTGCACTTATACCTAATTTTTCTGTAAAATGACATAAACCCAATTTAAAATTGACAAGAGTGCCATTTACAAAAAATAGCACAGACAGGCGCTAGCTAGATTGTGGAAAATACCTAAATCTGTAAAGAAAGAGATAGGAAGACCTTTACTTGATATGTTTCGTTATTTATGTCCTAAATAAAACTAATCGCAAAAATGGTGTTTTGTCCCAGAATCAATACGATATTTGAAAGAAGAACTTGAGACGGAAAACAGTCCAAAGAAGCGACTCTGAATGACTCTACTCTCATCTACCATCTGATGCTCGTGGACAAAGTGACAATAACACCAGAATAATTTGTCAGGTTTTTCTGTTGTGTTTAGGTCAGCGACTATCAGTGAGAGAAAGATCTCGCTATGTCAAGAGGACGTGACAAACAATTTTCACACAGCTCTGGTGATGGTTTGGAGGACTGGACTGAGATAACCATAATACCCAGCAGTAACTGGAGACCGGATAGAAATAACACCCAGCAGGGCCACATTTTCTCCGCGTGTTTAGTTTCTGACATCGAGGCTGTCATGCCCAGAGAAGACGATTTATATTTTGTTGATGAGAACTCAGAAAGATGTAATTCAAAATTGTGTGTCGCAAAATAAGTAATGAAACAACAATAGCAAATGGGCCCCCGCTGATGATGAGTCTCAAATTTTGAGTATTTCTGTCGAACAAATTTTGTTCAACTGCTTGACGAGATTTTCTGTTTTTGACAGAGAATAATGCGTAACTTTACCTCAAAAGCTGTGCCCTGCCTTAAACCGTCAAAAAGTTTGTTTTAAATGCAAAGAGACCAAGAGTCACTTTTAGAGGACAGGGTATACCAGACAATTACTCAACTAAATGAGGTCCAGGGCTAACTACAATAACTGAGCTTAAAATGGTGTCCGCCGCCATATATAACTGCTCAGCAGTTAGGGCTGAAGCACTTCACGGGGTTCGAATCTTGGCGAAAGTAATGCCAAATGGTGCAAGGGTTGAACATAACCTTACCACCCGTGCCCTGGGATTTTTAGGAGCAAAATGTTTCATTATTTCTAGAGGATAAGAGTCCTCTCATCTCCTCCATGTAGGGAGATGAGGGAGGAGAGGCGCTGTCTCAGTCTTCTGTATTCTTTACTTAGACTTTGTCTGTCTGGCTCAAACTACACACTCATAATTACACAAGTAGGACAGTGGAATTTTAAACTCAAAAAAGAACATTACACTCGATTCTCTCCATCTTCAGGTTGCTGGTTTTATTAATAGTAAAAGGACGAAGGTAGAATAAACATTTTGCCCCACCACAACTCCTATTTCGTTAAAAAAACATTGAGTAAACAATAATAGCCAGGAACATTCCTCTAGACTCGCTTGGCTTGGTTGACATTTGAAGATACGTAATTTACGGTTATTGTATGCTTAGGTTGTTATGGTTGTTAATTTTCATGTGTACACACGCACATACATATTCATATACTTTTTGAAGGATGCATATTGTAAGATACACAGCTGCCCAAATATAATGTTTTCGAATAATTACATTCAGGCTTCTAAATATATCGTGCTTTTCAAACCATCCTGGATTTGAAGCTTTTTTATAGTGGTTCAAACCATCCGAACAACTCTTGGTTTCGCACATCGCTGTTTTGAGGCCGTATGTAAAGCTTGTTGTGATGTGAGTGACGCGACAGTGTGGCTGGAGGATGTATCTCCACCAGAGCTGGGGCTATAGGCACGGATCGGTATCCTACCCGCGGCACGCAGCGACACTCACGGCACATCGAGTAGATTCGCGGATCGCGGTACAGTGTGGCTGAGGGAGAATGTGTCTCCAGTCCTCACACCTTTAACCATCCTACCGCACTTCGTCTTTTTCGAATTATTACTTTAAGTCGATCTTGGTTTATTTCAACCTAGAGCATAACGTTTGGGTTGGTACTTTAAAACTTACGAAACAAAATAAGCCTATCAAGTAAGAATTAGAAAGTTTTTAGTCTACGTAAATCATATTAAATTCTCTCTCTCTCTCTCTCTCTCTCTCTCTCTCTCTCTCTCTCTCTCTCTCTCTCTCTCTCTCTCTCTCTCTCTCTCTCTCTCTCTCTCTCTCTCTCTCTCTCTCTCTCTCTCTCTCTCTCTCTCTCTCCTTCTCTCTCTCCCTCTCTCTCTCTCTCTCTCTGTCTCTCTCTCTCTCTCTCTCTCTCTCTCTCTCTCTCTCTCTCTCTCTCCGTATAATACTTAACATCAATTTTTTATACCAAATTGCTCCATAAACTTGTAAAATAGACAGAGAAATCCCTGGTCTCCGATATTCCCTACTTAGCTTGGGAGGTCTAAAAAGTCCGATGCATAATTTATGCCAGAGCGGCACATAAATGGCTGACCGCGCTGCTGGCGAGTCTCAGTGGACAGAGCCTAGCTTGCACCAGGTCCATCGCACAATGTACGCCCCGTAACCTGAACACGCCGCTTGCAATCTTGTCAAGAGCGCTTACAGTAAGATAAAGATCGTTTTCATTCAGAAGAGCAGAGACTCATCCGATGCATACCTGCTAATAACACCATTATTATTCGCCTGATTTTTTTTCTCACTGTGGTTGTATGCCTTCATTAATTATCACACCATCATTATTATACTTACTAGTTGGTAAAATTCTGGCAAAATAGAAATACAAACTTAAGGAGTATTGCATAGCGATATAAACATTGACTAGCACACTTCTATGTTTTACTTTGACACAAATTAAAAGTAGAAATAGTCGCCCACAGTTTATGTGGTTCTCTTAAAAAAATAATCAATAAAATTCAGAGTTTTTATTTTTTTGGCATTAGTGACAACGTTGACCCATAATCAGCACACCTCCCCCCCTCCCCCCACCCCCACTCTCACTTCCCCCGTGCCTCCCTCTCCCAGACTTTGTCGTCCCTGCCATTTTTTCTTAGGATCAAACACATGACTCACTGCACTAGCTCCATGCCCGACCATGCTCGTCAAGTATAAAAGCTATGATGCAACCCTAAAACAGACGGAAAGTTTTACATTGAATTTATTTTATGATCGCACCCTTTGCTCTGAATGGAACCCAACCAATCATCGACCGGTTAATTGATCGCTGATTCATAACCTTCCTTACGATAGGTCGAGGTCTCTGCAGCTCCGGAACAAGAGAAAAATACTGGGATGTGGAATTCTCCCTCTGAAGGTGGGGCTAGAGAGGTTTGCACCTGCTAGCACCAGGATGGAGAGAGCGAGGTGGGGAAAACTAAAGGAGAAAAAGGCATCGGCTGCCAGTCCTAGAAAAGAGAGCTACAAAATAAGTGCAGTGTCTGGGAGTCAATAACAGGGTATCAAAAATAAAACCAAACGGAAAACAAAAGTTCACCGAGGATAAATTTATAATTATTTTTTTTTACCCCCCCCCCCCCCCAAAAAAAAAAAAAAAAAAGAAAAAGAAAAAAAAAAAGAAAAAAAAAACCTGAACGATAAATCCTGTTTTGCTACAGGCTTAAATTATCCTGTTGGTCTCCTATTGACAAAATGAAGTATCTTGTACAGTTCTGTCAAGACCACTTTGCTGTAAGTGTTGTGTGTTAAGTGTCTCCGTGACTCATTAAAGACTTCTAGAATTATCATAGCTCAGATCTCACACACAAGGCTCGCTTCGAGTTCCTGACCACGAGCCACGGGCCTGGTCTAGCTCACTACTATCTGGATTGTTTACCCCGGGAAGGGGGGACTCAGATTAAAACCAAAACAAAAAAGTATGAATATAAAATATATATATTTAAAATAAGATATTATTAGTATTGTTTTTGAAAAGTTTTCAGTTGAATAGAGCTAATGAATTCTCCACTGATACGCCTTAGTTCTGTTTTAATATTAAAACCTATTTCACCCCCATCCCATCCCTCTCACCACAACCACGATGAATTTTATTACTTTTTTCCTAAAAAAAAAATAACTGAGATCTCAGGATCTATTTTACCAAAAAAAAAAAAACGTTCTTGTTGTGCCAAGGTTTGTGAGAAAATTACAACAACAACAACAACAACAATAACAAAAATAAAAACAACAACAACAACAACAACAACAAAATGATTATTCAGAATATAAGTTCAAACAATGATGACGTCTTTTTCGTACTCCACAATGTCTTGGGGAACACAGCCACTGAAAATTCGATCTTGCCCAGCGCCATGTCAGGTTACATTAACGGTTCTCATGGTCATAAACTGAAAGGCGTCGCTGTGCCAAACGCTACTATCGCTATATATATATATATATATATATATATATATATATATATATATATATATATATACTAGTTGAACGCCCGCGAATTCGCAGGATTGAAAGTTTAAATCAATACCCATGTATTAATAAATTTAACAGAAAATTATTGTACTCACCATTATAATATTGGTGTTGATTTGAAGACAACATTATTGGTGTAGCTAGTTATAGTCAAAGAGTTCTCTGATGGCGCTGCCAATGCAAATTGTAAACCATAATAGCTTTTAACTCTTGACACAGCTACATACAACTGACAATAAGTGAAAACGGACTGTGGAAGATAAATTCCAACTTTTCTCAAAGTTTGACCCTGTGACTATAGTCATGGCATAGGACGGTTTTATTGGAAACTGTCTCCTAGTGAATGTGAATGGGAGATGACAGTCTTTTGTTATTGTTAGTGCAATGCCTGGAATGAATACAATGTGTCCAGCATGTGCACCTGTCATTATTTTGGCTTGAATGACTCTTCTTCCTAATGTTTTAATCAGAAGGCGTGTGCCGTTGAGGAGTACTTGAGATGGATTCAAATTTCGTAAGAGCATCACTGGTGTGTCGTCGACTTTGAGTTTTAGTTGATCTGGAGGTGGGCCAGTTGGATTTTGATTATTGAGGAATTCAATGGGGTAGAGATTTTGATCTGCATCTCCACTTGCTACTGAGTCTGCACTGTTGTAGGTGTGTTCAGGAGCAGATGTTAATTTTTTTTAAACATTTTATCATTGATGTGGTCTACATTTTCATGTGTTGTTATTAAAATTGTATTGTGGGCAACAATATTGATATTGTCATTGTTTGATCCAGTTGGCGGTGTAAGTGTAGAAGCTGCCTGTCTGATGTAAGGTGGAGGCGGTAGCGGTCATGTAGATCTAATCCGTATGGGTCTATCTGCCTCTTATGGTGGTGTAGCAGATCTAAAGCTGGGTATAAGTTGTGGGGATCTAGAGCTACGTCTGTTTTCACTATCTGGATCAGATCTTGGTTGATCTTTAGATCTAGATCCAGTTTCTCGTAGATCTAGATCTAGATTTCGATCAGTATCAATAGATATGGATGGTTGATTAAGTGGTGTTTGTGGTAGTGTGGTTGGGGAGATTTGATTTTGATTGAGTGTTTCTACGTATCTGGATCGTCTTAAACGACGTCTCTTTTTCTCACCTGCCATCGTAATATCGATCTATCTTCCACAGTTAAATTATACCACTCAGACTGAGGTGGTCTTATCGCTGGTTGGCCTAGGCTATGCGGGAGAGGCAGATCTAGATCTAAATTGAAGAAAAAGTAATGTCAAAGGTCTAATTTTGATCTATTGACACAAAACATTGCTTTTTAAAAAGTGGGGGTCATGCCCCTAATGTTTTGTTATTTTTAAGTGACTGTGTAAGTCTATGGTGATGGGCGACGATCACTGTGTAAGTCTGTGGTGATGGGCAATGATCAAACTTTTTAGAATTACCGCTATCTAGTGAAGTTGATAGCCATTGCGGGAGGCGTACATTGAAGAATTAATAATATCAAAGGTCTAATTTTTATTTAATGACAACAAAACATTGTTGGTTTTTTTTTAAATGGGGGTCAGGTCCCTAATCTGATGTATAGTATTTCATAAAAAAAACCTATTTTGTAATTTTCAACTGCCTGAATAAGTCTGTGGAGATGGTCAAAAATTCATGGAGGGGAGCACACAATGAGCACTAATTTTTTTTTATATAAGTAGGGATGTATATATATATATATATATATATATATATATATATATATATATATATATATATATATATATATATATATATATATATATATATATATATAAATTATATAAACACCCTCTTGTCGGACCCTTCAGGGTTTATCACGTCATCTTTTGGAGACTGTAAGAGAAGCCCAGAGTCGCTTTACATGAATAAGAGGTGAACTTAACGCAAAGCACGGCTTCCAAGCCTTCTATACACATTCCAGTTAGTTAATGCCTTATCAATAATAGCTAGCTTAATTAAAGACCTCTATCAAAAAATACATTAGTCGATATTTAATATGTTTGTACAGACTTACTCCATTCTGAACCTTATCTCTGGGCTTGTAACGACCAGCTAAAACAGGACAAGAAACAAAGCAGTGGCGAAGAAGAAAACGATAGAAATATAAAGAAGGATTATAAAAAGCTTTTTTACATGTCAAAGGGTATAATTTTTAAAAGTGCTAAACTATAGGATACCTGCCTTCATTCCACGAGAGAGTTCCTAATAAAGACATACATCATGTGTTAATCGTTCTAAACATCATAATAATTAGCGCCATTAAGTTACATACAACACGTGTGATCTACATGACTGTGGAGTACATGTACAGTACATTTATGTCAAGTCCTGATTAGGATCATCTGTACTGATTACTTTCATCACTCGATCTCCTCTTCAGAGATGAGGCCTGGTGGTTACCTAGTATCCTTTCTACAAGTTATCCAGAGTCTCCATGTTTAGATGCATCAGGAGCAGGAAAAAGGGGGGAGAGTAAAGGCTTCGAGATAGGATAAAAGCAGTACCATCTATCTAGATAGAGAGGTGGTACTGGTTACAAGTTATGTTGACTTGAGACGATAATGATATTGTGGAAGTAAAATTGAAAGCAACAATCAAAATCAAGCATCTTTAAGTCATTGCAACTCACTTTAGTCATTCTTTCTTTCGTTTTCTTTCTGAACATCTGTTTGGCTGCAGTTCTCTGTCTGTCTGTGTCTGTCTGTCTGTCTGTCTGTCTGTCTGTCTGTCTGTCTCTCTCTCTCTCTCTCTCTCTCTCTCTCTCTCTCTCTCTCTCTCTCTCTCTCTCTCTCTCTCTCTCTCTCTCTCTCCAGTCTCTCTTACCCTGTCGTATCCGTTTTCACTCTCATAAAAATACCACGCCGCATAGAACGTTCCAGCTCTGGAGACCGCCAATAATAAAACAAGAGAGCTAACTGCAAACTATGTAACAACTGATGATAGTTGATAGATGAGGACGTTACATAACCGCAGTGGTTCGACGCTTGGGCAATACTAGACGCGCGGATAAAGCTGGCGAGATGAACCTTGGGACAAGTTAATATCTTGCTGCCTCCCCAGCCACACATGGCTAGTGGTTTCTAGGAGATGAGGAGGTTATACTTAGGTTGTAAATTTACCCAAGTCAGTTATTTCACAGAATTCTAACAGCATGCAATACTATAGCAAAAAAAAAAAAAAAAAAAAAAAATACGAGTGGGCTCAAATTTTCTCTAACCTCGGAGGAACGGTCTATTTACTTCAAGCAAAGAAGATGTTTTAGAACGAACAAGAAGAAATGAAAATTTATACCTCGGGAATTAGGTCTGGAGAAAGAAAGGAAATAATTTCAGTCAGTGTACCAAAAAATATATGCGTCGCTCTGTGATCTTCCGTTTTGTTGCGACCAAGACGTAGTTGTGAAAAAAAAAACCGACAACGATGTAGAGTGTTGAGTATTTCAATAACGGTAAACAGATTTTTCTTTGCTATGAGGACGGCACGAAGCATAGCACTGCAACATGCAAGTCAAAGACTCTTTTTTTATTTAATATGATGTCTATTACCACTAAATGAACTTAAAGCCCTCTAATGTCCTGCTCTTCCTTCTTTTTCATGCATGGGAAGAGAGAGAGAGAGAGAGAGAGAGAGAGAGAGAGAGAGAGAGAGAGAGAGAGAGAGAGAAAGGAGAGGGAGAGAAGGAAAACAGAAAGAGATGAAAGAGAACATTTATATTTTAAAATAAGGAAAATGGATATGTGGCGATTCACAAAGTCGTAGACTTGAAGTAAGCCCTCGAATTTTAGACGTACAGTTCGTGGGTTCAACTCTTGGCTGTGTCTTCTGTGCAGGTAAAGACCTTAAAAAACGTTCTTTGTGGTCGTTTAGCATTATCTCAGTTGTTAACCTGCTTGCCTCACACCGGGCTGAACAAGGCACCAGCATCAACAAAGATACACGCTGTCAAATGGTTGCTTCTTGCTATAACTAGCTTCCTTGTCAGACAACAAGCACGAATCGGGTTGGTAACTGTCCAGAGATGCATTTTGTACACTCTCGAAGATGCTAATGGATTGAGCGGTAAAAGAGTATCATGTCAGGCCTTATTTCCATTAGCTTATTCAACATGTTTAACCAGTCTTTGGCAACTTGGGAAAAAATGTCAATTTTAATTTCGCTCTTCTTCGTTAAAGACAAAGGAAAGACACGCAAATATTATGCGACATATAGCAGCTTTTCTTCAATTGAAGCGAACCTATCAAAATACGAACACTCGCGGCTTCTGCCGTTACCACAGCAACGTTTGATTTGTTACGAAACTTGCAGCAGACCAAGGGTAATTAGCGCGTGTTCTACTGCAGCAGCTCTCAGTAATTGGGATCTCATTTGTTGGGTGGTATGGAGAGCGCAGGCTTGGCGGTCACGTGGTTTCCATGCATGCACAGAGATACCCATTACCCTCTGTGGTGTCATCCTTCAATCTGTTGTGTAAAGTTTAAGGTGGAGGGAAGAATATGTATGTGAGGGACTCTTATTACTTTTTTAGTTCCGCCTCGATGGGGGGTCAAGGTCGTGACCTACACTTGTGATAACTGATTTGCGTTAACTAATCAATGCATTGACAAACCATTAACAGTGAGTTTGAACAATACAGGTTTGCAACACGTCCAAGCAGTCGATGGATTGTTATATGAACATAACATATGAATAAAGCAAGACGTCCAAGCAGTCGACGGATTGTTGTGTGAACATAATAAGCAAGACATCCAAGCAGTCGACGGACCGTTGTGTGAACGTAAGATGTGGATAAAGCAAAACGTCCAAGCAGTCGACGGATCGTTGTGTGAACGTAAGATGCGAATAAAGCAAGACATCCAAGCAGTCGAGGGACTGTTGTGTGAACATAAGATATGAATAAAGCAAGACGTCCGAGCAGAGGACGGATTGTTGTGTGATCATATGTAAATAAAGCAAGACATCCAACCAATCATAACAATGGCTGTTAGGAGAGAAATGAATCTAAACGAGCAGTCCTATAGAATTAGTAGCAACTAACTTCTGAGCTAGTCGAGGCATAAACCATTGGCTCAACAGAGATCCATACATAAAGATCCGCTTTGGGTCATATTCATGGTGACTGCATAATAATGATGAGCACTTAAGGCAAAAAAATGCTCTGACAAAGAATCCTGCGCAACGCATGAGACCATTACTGTTAGCTCTTATAACAAATCTTTCCACGCTCCAAGATTGTTTGCGCAAGCTTTCATGACGCTTATTTCCTAATGGTACTAATGATCTCGTTTGTTTGCTTGTTTATTTGTTTGTTTTAAAATCTGCGCACTTTTAAACTCCTAGGGTGACATTTAATACGATTGAATCAAAAGTGTATAAGACCCTAAAGCCAGATTGGGAAACTTTGAGTGGGAGGCGAGTGAGGATCACGATTATGTTGAAAGCAAACCAGTGAATGAGCCAAGATGGTAATGGTGGCTAGTCAGACTGATTCTTGTTGCATTGCATGACTTTGACAAATTTCAACCATTGTTGGTCAGTTTTGTTCTACTGGACAAAGAGATGACGAGATATGAAGAAATCGTTTTAAGTTAAAGTATTGTAAACCAATATATCCCACTGATCCAAAGAGGCATTTAAAGTTGATATAATTATGAGTTCTTTTTTCTTTACTTCATACAATGGGTCATCTGAAGTTGTCCCCGAAATCCTTTATAGCCTCAGCTGATAACAATGGATGCGTTTAGAGCGCAAATTAAAGGTTCTTCATTGTGGAGCGGAACTTCTATTTTCTCACAAACTTTCCAGAATTCCCTTTCAAATTGATTTACAAAAATTTCTCGAGGCTGAAAAGCAATGCATGCAGTCCGTCAATTTTCCAAGCACCTAAGCTTCCTGTTTAATCAGCTATTGTTCTACATTGATAATAAGTTTATTCAAGTACTCAGACCATGGCTGACAATCAGCTCTACACGACAAGCCATGTGTGTATAAACCATCTCAGTACCATTGACCACCCATACTAACCCGGTTGCCATGGAAAGACGCCTTTCTACAAACTGCTCTCGCACTCCCCGGGCGGGACCTCATCTATCAGCGCCACTCAAGGGAGGCAATGCTCTTCTCACCGACCGTTTCTTAACAGGAACCGGAAATCGAGTTCTCCCGGACGTGGATTGTAAAATGGATAACTGGTTTGTCGGCCATTGCCTCTAGGAATTAATGGAATGCCATCGCCTTCCCATCTCTTCAACTGAATAAAATGGCAAGAGCATTTTTTTAAAGGGAAATCATTGTCTTTAGGAAGAGGCAGGTATCATGGATAGCTAACATTTCATTGTCCCTAATTTACGGGAAACAACACTGGAAATGAAAAAAAATTCCCTATCTGTGTTTGGTGTGTGATAAAACAAGTGATTCATTCACTGCAACTTGGAAAAAGATGTAAAGTCTTCACTCTCTAGAAGTCAAGAATAATTAAAAATCAACATATGCATCTCCTGTCCTCTCTCTCTCTCTCTCTCTCTCTCTCTCTCTCTCTCTCTCTCTCTCTCTCTCTCTCTCTCTCTCTCTCTCTCTCTCTCTCTCTCTCTCTCTCTCTCTTTCTGGTCTTCTTCTTCTTGTTCTCTCCTCTCCGCCTTATTTTACCTGGCTCTGTCTGTCTGTCTGTCTGTCTCTCTCTCTCTATCTATCTACCTATCTATCTCTACCTCAATTTCACTCCTGCTCTATACCTGTCTCCCACTCCGTCTGTCTTCGTTTTCTGTATCTTCACTGCATTTCACATAACTGT